>VYZW01036048.1:4701-24308 GCA_013401315.1 Balaeniceps rex
ATAGCCAAGGCTATAAATAGCCACAGCTCATGTTCTGCTCTGTTAGCGTGTTTTAGTTCAAACAGCTGACTTGAAATGGAAGATGAGACTTTACACTGCCTTTTTAAATGCACACAGAAGTAATTGAGAACAGCGAGTTCGGCAAGAGAACCCCTTTGGCTGATATGTCTGTTTTAGAGAGGCTTGTAGTGATATGTTTCAAGTGACAGATTTATAAAATACTTGGATAATTTACAATGCAAGCAAGGAGTACTGTTAGTAAATGAATGAATAGTGGGCTACAGACTTCTGACTGAACAGGTTTCCTCCTTCTGATTTAAAATAACAAAAAGAAAAGAAAGGGGGGGTGGGAACTGAGGACTGGGATTGCCAAAACACAGTTGGTCTGCTGTCCTGGGTTTCACTTGAAGTTGCTTTGGTACCAGGTCTTCAAAGTCCTGTTGGGCCCAGAGTACAATCCCTTTTTGTTTGGCTGTGTTGTTTTCATGCTGCAGTGTCTGGGTTGTTTAGGCAGTGCTGTCAGAGGTAGAACCTGAAATTGAATGGTTAGAAATCAACTGCAAATTGTGTAAAGTTAGGTACTTTTCTAGCAGTGATGATTTCTAGCTAAATGATCTGAATTAAGTTATTAATGCTTTTATTTTTTATATGATGTTCTTCTCCAAAGCTCTTTAAGGTCATTATTTCAAAAAAATTAATAATATTGGAAGTTAGTGGGATGAAAGGTGAGCTGAATAAACCTAGCATTTAATCTAACCAACATTAGGTAAAGATGCCTCTGTACCCAGTTTTTATTATTTAATTATATGTAGGATGATAAAATAATAACATTTTGATTGGGTTTCTGTCACCTGCAAGGTAGTCTGTTCTTGAATTAAGTGTCAACTAATATGGTTTATCTTAACTATTTTCAATCATGGTACAGAAATCCTAGCTAGAGGACAGTGAGTTAGCATTGGTGTAGAACTGCTGCTCGGTATTTTTTAACCTCCTCACAAGACACCTATCTCAACAGCTAATTATCTGTAAAAATCTCTAAAGTGGTTTTTTTCCTAGAATATCAGCTAATATTCTTTTAATATGAAGGTGAATCGTTTTTTATCTCCCACCTTTATTTTTGTTCTTATTATTACAACATTTAGATAATTTTATCTTTTTTTCCTATTTTACTTACTTAAGTGGAGATGAACAGCTTCTTCTCAGTCCTCTACAAATATTTCCCTTCTCCCCAGTAATGTTTGCTTATATGTTTTAGGCCTGTATAACCTTTTTTCTTTTTCAAATCAATTTTTGTAGGGCTTTAATGTGCTACAATATGTTTTGAATTTTTACATTGTATTATGCGTAGGCATGAAGCACTGGTAGTTGTGTGAGTCAGCTGTTGAGTGTCTTCATGGTACATCACTGTTACAACTGTTTTGTGTAACTGCAGCCACACCACTTATGCAGAACTAAATGGTATAGAAATGATTAATGGTTGCAATAAATACTTCTTTTTGATACATTGGAAAATCCATCTAGTGCTTGACTTTTATTTATTGCTTATTGTGCAGGTGGAAACTATGTAATAAGTGCATCCTCCTGGCGGGAGGGACAAAAGCTAGTAAAAAAGATACTGGGTCCAGCTCCCAGACTAGAACAAGACAGAAGAGCTGTATCTAGTGACAGAACAGGACAGGAGAGAGCTGCCAAGTCTGGTAAGTTGTACTTTTATCACTGGACTTTTTTTCATTTTACTTAATTTATTATATAACACTGCTTGTCTGCAGAACAAAGCAGACTTCTGAGATAGAATGTAATCAGTTTCTTATTAAAATAACTCCTATTTTTAGCCTGGGATTCGAGGGGGGGAGATTTTTGCTTACGTCTATGGTTGGGATGCATAACCTCTCTTCCTGAGTGGTTTATGAACTTTTCTTGGTGTCATGGGAAGCCTGCCCTGCGCATATGACTTGAGGGGCAGTACATCCTGCGAAGGTGCTCAGGAGCTCTGGGAAAGGTGGGAAATAGGTTGCAAACAAAAAAATGGGTCACTTGCAATCTGTCTTTGCCTCTTGAAGCTAGTGGGGAAAGCAGTGGTCCACAGGCCAGATGGATTTTCCAGATGTGCTGGAAGCTATGGTTGGGTATCCCTGCTGTACAGGAATTGTCGTTCTTCCAGATATATATAACGTCATCCATGTGGATCATAAATCTGCATTGAGTCCTCCACCAGCACTTTTCAGAATTTATCCAGAATCTCAGACAGGGCAAGTAAGGGACGGTGGTAGCTTCTGTGCTGCTTCTGCCTGTGAGGTGGTGAGGCTGGTAAGAGTATAAAGGGTTGTGAGCTCCGTCTAAGCAAAGGCTGCTATATTCAGACTATGACAGTGAATGAAGCAGAAGCACATTTACAGTGAGATCTGCGCTCCTCCCTCATCCTCAGTTTTGCGGCTGTTTCAGTGATGGCATGTAATTTCCCAAATTTGATTTTTACCTGAAATATTTGACAAGTCTTATTCTTTAGCAGGCTGTGTTGGAAGGACAGGTTCAGATTCTAGACTGGATGTTACCCGTAAAACCTCTTCAAGAAGTTCTGAAAGGTCAAGAAGTAAAGTACGGTCTGAGAATAATCTGAAGAAACTGGAAGCTGCTCTTCCAGATGATAACCAGTGTCATGCCTCTGTAAATAAGGACTTCCTGCCCGTGGAGATACGTGGAATTCTCGATGACTTGCAGTTGGATTCCATGAGTACAAAGCAAGAGAAAGATGTGGAAAAGCAGAATCAGAAATCTGTTTTGCCTACTCAAAATGCCAGGAGCCACAGTCCAACCAAAAGGAAACCGGACAAGATAGCTGCCAGTGAGGAGCCTCAGGTGATCTCCAAGAAACGTCACTATGATACAGATGAGGTTCGTCAGTACATCATCAGGCAGCAGGAGGAGAGGAAGAAGAAGCAGAATGAAGAGAAGAAGGCACAAAAGGAGGCAACAGAACAGAAGAACAAAAGGCTCCAAGAGCTCTACAGAAAGCAGAAGGAGGCTTTTACTAAAGTGAAGAATGTGCCTCCTCCTGAGCCTTCAGCAGCCAAACAGTTACAGGAAACGTATTCTAAACTATTGCTGGAACATACGTTTTTAGAAGAGCCACCTCAGCTGCCTACGGTGCAGGAAACACAGGTATAGCTGATTCACTAACTTAATGTGTTGCAGTTGTTTGCAGGAACAGGAGGTCATATGTTTAAGAAGGTCATGACTTGTCCTCGTCTGGTTATCAGTTAAGAAAAAGGATACAAAGAAAACTGTGTAGCTTTTGCTTAAACATAGTGGTTTTGATCTGGAGCCTCCTTGTTAGTGGCTGCTTTTCAGCACAGCAAGGCCTACTAGAAAGGTGAATGGAAATCATCTTTTTATTATAAATAGAAGCAGAATTCTGGATATTAGCTAACAGCGGCTATAAATGTTGGCTCTTAAGACGACTGTAAAGATCAGTCAAACCGTGAATTGAAGAGCTTTGTCTGAAGTTGCTTTCAGTCAGTGGACAAACTTCATCAGCAGTGAGTTAAGTAAGTTTGCTAATCAGAAACTGAATATGAAAGAGGATTAATATATGGTAAAAGACTAACATCAGCTTGATGTGTTCGGCTGAACTAGTTCAGTATGTGAACAAAGCTTTTCTCCCAGTATATTCTGCTGAGACAAAACCATAAATGTCTTGTGTTTTTAAGTCTTTGTGTGGTAGGAAAGATGTGATACTACGCTGAGAAATGTAAGCCTTTTCAATTTTAATGAGACGAGCTTCTAAACTCCTGCAGACTTTTGAAAATGCATTTTTCTGGTTGTCTTCATTTCTAGCCTAGACCTGGTTATCAACCATCTGGGGAATCTGATAAAGAAAACAAGGCTCAAGAGCGTCCTCCTAGTGCATCTTCAAGTAGTGACATGTCGCTTTCAGAACCGCAGCAGCCGCTACTGAGGTGAGCCATTGTGGGCCTTTTGAGAGAGAGGAAAATACTCTAGTTTTCATCTCTGAGAGGTGAAAACAGACTAGGCTCTTCAGTTCATGTTCTAGCGAGAGTAATTTTCTTTATGGCAATTATAACGTTTCCTCGCAGTAAAGAGGATTCAGGAAAGCATATGAAAATTTTGGCTATGGGTATTTAGTGAGGCTGTAAATAAACAAAGTGAATCGTGGTTGCTGTTAACCTTTTGCTGACATCAGGGGTATGTGCATTTTGTATTGGGAGACTATATTTCCTCTGCCATTGCCATCGGGCAAGAGAAGCTGATCATATGAATATGTCTGTTTTTTTTCTTATTTGGTGTGTTCAGTGTTTCTATTTAATCTATTGTCTTGGGTTCAGGCCTTTAATTGCTGTCTCTAAAGTACCAAAACCCTCTGCTTCTGCTTAGAACTAGCCTTTCCCTATTTCCTTTCATGCTGCTTTCCCCCATTTTTAATTGTTCAGTGTGTTATCAAAGTTTTTCTTACTGTAAGTCAAGGTGCCTAACCAAACACTTAAATATAAGTGACTAAAAATCATAAAGTTTCTTGCATATCCTTAATATTGCTGTTGTGCAAGGGTGCTTCATTTTTAATTACATAATGAATGTCTGCTTCTTAAATATATACTTGGTTCGTTATCTGTACCTTAACTTGGTCAAATCCACGCTGACTTTGTAAATTCAATGAGACCCCTTTCCTTTCTGGAAAGGTTCAAGGAAGCACTAGGAATGCTGTGTAGTACTGTGTGTAGAATAGGCTGCTAAACCATATGGTAGTAAATATTGTTAGTGTAACATCGTAAGGAAGAAATGTAAGTACTAATAGTAGGGGAGAGATGAAACTTAAAGGGCTGCGTGAGTTATTTGGAGAGCCTCATAGTAAGCAGAGAAGCAGTTTTTTGTGAGGGACTTTCCAGGTTTCCTAGTATTTAGAATATGTGCAAGTGATACTAGCAAAGGAAGGTCTCTGCAGAGCTCACGTCATGCAAATGGGAGCTATCTGGAAATAAAAAAAGATGCCTTAACAGAACTTTAAACATCCTTCTATTTCCAGTCCTCCTTTTCTCCAAGTGTTCTTCATGCCTACCCTAAGTAACAGCTCCAGTGATATGTGGGCTGTGTTCAACTGGAGGGGGAAGGCTGGGGCTAAGAAATTGCAAGGGGGAAAAAAAAAAAAAAGATGTTTCCTCCCTTTGAATCAGGAAACTTTTGGAAAAGACTTACTGCTGATGATGAAAACACTCGGTTTGTTACAACTCTAAAACACACAGTACACCATAAACGGCATTTCAAATTTGGAAGGTGAAGTGTTGGTGTTGTTTTGTTTTTTTTTTTTTTTTTAAATAACATTCTGTAACTGTTTACTGTCCCATTCCCTGCCCCTCTTGACTCCACCAAAAAGTATTTCTTCCTAAAAAATAAATTTGTGGCAATGTTACTTTCATGTAAAATAACAGTACTCTTCTAAGTCGTCCACTTAAATGTTGACTTCTTATTTCAGGAGCGATTTGGTGGAGCCTCCATGGGTACAGCCAGACAGGTTGAGCCCAAGAGTCCAGCTCTCTCACCCGCAAGCTCTCGTGGGCTCAAGTGGAGGCCCTTGCTCCCAGCACTGGAGTCTGGAACAGATGGACCTTTTGTCAAAGGAGTGTGATGCAATGTTGGCAGGCAGGAGGAGCCATGCTGCACCCGTGGGATCGCTGACCTTGATGCCTCAGCCATACATGAATTCACCTGCTGCACAGCAAAATCTCTTAGTAAAACCTGCTGCTAACCAATATAAGAGCAAATTAGATCGGATTGAAGCTTTGAAAGCTACAGCTGCTTCCCTTTCTAGCAGGATTGAAAGTGAAGCCAAAAAGTTGGCTGGGGCTGGTATCAATTATGGTACCATGTGGAACTCAGACCATGAATTTTTGCAAGAAAACCAGGATGATGGGCGGTGGGCAAAGGCTGTGAGTCCTCCTGTGAGAGAGGAAAATGAAGATGCTTTTTCGGCCAGAATTCAAAAGATGTTGGGTACCTGTGTGTCTCATACAGCCTTTGATGACAGCCTTCCTGGGGTAGGCAACCTTAGTGAATTTAAAAAGCTCCCTGAGACGATCAGGCCTCATACTGCTGCAGTCAGCCTTGGAATGAGGTCCCCTGCTGCTAACAGGCACGAGGGGATACTAGGACATTTATCTAAGAGACAGACTGACTGCCCAGGGCATGAAAACCAGGCTTACGCTCTGAACAAAGTTGTAATTCCTTATGACTCCAGCATTGACTCCATCAGTGAAGGGCCTCTCCTGAGTGACGGAAACCTCTCTGAAGAGGAAGGAGGCCAGCACAAACAGTTGCCACTGAAGATGCTGGAGACATTAAAAGAGAAGGATTTCTGCATTCGGGAGAGAAATGCTTTTGAGCCCATAAAGGAGTTTCAGAAAGAAGCTGAGAAATATTTGCCACTTTTCACTCAGACAAGTGGTGCACACAGCAAGGGGCCATGGGAGGAACTGGCAAAGGGAAGTCCCCACAGTGTCATCAACATCTTTGCGAAAAGTTACCAGCTTCATGGAAAAGGTAAAAAATGGAAAAATTTCTTGAAGTTCTTGTGAATTAGTATTTTTCCAGTCTTACTACTCCTTACACTTTATACTTCACAGGTAAGGAACGTGCTTTTAGATGTCTCAAACGTGAATCTGTGTAAGGCTTTCTCACTTTACTTTTGGATGATAAATTGTGTCCCCCCCCCCGATCCCCCCCCTTTCTTTTGCCTTCTTGTCTAAGGAAAAAAAAATTAAAAAAAAAAAACCAAACATACTTTTGGGCTGGAAGATGATTATTTTTGTGTTAGATTGCTCTGTGTTTCTAGATCAGTAATTAATTCATATGCTGGGTTACATGTATTAAGGACACCCATAGTTACAGAATTGTGAATGTAAAGTTTACATTTATTGTATCCAAAATTGCATACTAAATCTAAGTTGCCCAGAGTGCCTTTGGAAATTATTCTCTCCGCCATGGAGAACAGACTCTCTGGATTGGAATGTGCATCCTCCTGCTATATATGCACTCCAGATCATCTGTAATAACACATCATTCCTGTTTTAGTTAAGGCAGAAAGATGAAATGCATGCTTTAGCAGCACTTATTTCGTGGCATAAACATGAGTGCTTGCATATATCCTGAGATCTTGCTACACAAGAATAATATAGCTTTACTGTAATATTAGAAATGTTTAACTTCACTGGATGAATGATGTGGACTTTCCTTTTGCATCTTTGCTCATATGAGTTATTCAATAATGTCTCAAAGTAGTGCAACAATTAAAACTCCAGTAACAGTATTGGATTTTGAGAAGGTAAGGTTTTGGTATATCAGTAAGGAAAGTCTCTTGCTTAAATGAGCCCATTTCAAGTGTTAGTATCTTAGGACATGCTCTAGAAGTGTCTCATGCAGGATGCTTCCTTTGATTTTCTTTGTTTTCCGAATTTATTCTTCATTTTATAAGTACTGTTTCTCTTGCCTTGAGTTCCTCACTTTGAGGAGGAATGTTTTCTGATAATTTAATTTTTTATCTTGTGTTTTTTATTGATTCTTTTTCCCCCTCATTTTATTTCCCTTAAAGATGATCGCATTTAAACTTTCTGCAGATGGCTCTACTCTCAAGCACTGTGCTCTTCAAGAATGTTTTAGCTGGAGTGTGTTAACGAAGTTGAGCGTTAAATAATTTACAAAAAGAGGAAGACTGTGCTTGTTGTATTGTGTTAAAACTGCCATGGGATGGCTATACTGTTGTTTTCCTGATGTTTTTTGTGTTTGAAAGGAAGTCTTTGTAACTCATGGTTGGGAGCATTTTAATTCCTGCAGCTTTATTACCTGTTTGATGCACATTTGCGTTTGGTATCATTTTTGTCTTTTTCCTTCTTTGTCCACACTTTAGTGTTTGAAGAAAGGTCGAATGGAGGGTCTGCCCTCCTGCGCCCTTTACTCCCTGCCATGAGCCCTCCAGATAGCGTGGTTTCTTATGAAGATGATTTTGCCTCGTCACAGGGAAGTGGCACTCTAACAGACAAGAAGATTGCACGTGACCTCAGGTAACTGTGTGTTAGACTTCTTGTAAAAATCAAAATGCAGAATTCAACAGAAAATAGTTAATGCAAAATTTCTTTCATAATACACTGGATGTCTTTTCTGTTATGCTGTATTGTAATACTAGTCAAAGTGATGAGGTATTTCCTTAGGATCTTGCAGTTAATATAGCAACCAGCATGGTTAAGACATAAAGATTAGAGTCAAGTATTCCTGTTCTCTGTCTAATTTGTGTTGTTCTTTAGTCTGGCAGGTAGCTTTGGGCAAGGTTCTTATCCTTTGTAGTCAGGTGAAAATTGGTTCTCTGACTTGTGTGGCTGCTGTAACGCTCAATTGGTTAGTCTTTGTAATTTAGGAAAAAAAAGATATTTGAAAGTGTTAAAATACCTTCAGTACTTCCAAATTTTGTGAAAGCCTATAATTGCTTTCAGTAAGGGTTTGGTAATGCTTAGTAATGGATACACAAATTGTCTGTAAGAACTTTTAAAACCTTTTGTTCAGACTAAAATTTGAAGTCTGTAAATCCTAGACTCTCCATGTTACTACTGAATTCATGTGGCTTCCTGAATTTCCTAAGACTCCTTTTTTTGTAATGAGATATATTTACATCTTTTGGGTGCCTTGGGGAAGGCCACAAGTGCTGTGTTTGTACTGGTGATACTTTACCTCAAAAGAAAGGAAGGTAAAAGGCACTTTGCATGCTGAAAATGTTGGCTGCAAAAAATGGTTTCTTCCTGATTAAACTTCTTGATAGGTCTTCTGTTGGTATTATTTATTATATGATGCATTACCCCCTTATTTGTAAATCTTTTGTAATCCTGTATTGAAAATCACTCTTATTTCTGTCAATTTATTGATGGTATCTGTATGCCCAGAGGTTATCTAAAATGCAGTCACATTCGGAGTCATTCTTAGGTTGTTCAAGTCTATAGTCAAATAGCTCTTAAGAGTTAGCATTGGAAAGGATGGTTGTTATCCATCTTTTACTGTTTCATATTATTGGAATTATGTTTCAATATGTTCAATATCATGTCAAACTTCCTAGTGTTTTGGCTGTCATAGTTTTTAATCTCAAAATCAATGCTTTTCAAGATGGGCTAATTAGTGCAGTTTTAGCCATCTGTCTCTAATTTAAAGCGTGGTGGATTTCTTGTGCACAATGTAATGGGGGAGTTGGAAGTCCTTAATTAAGCACTGTCATTGTGCTCCTTTTTAGTGTTGCTGGCAGCAGTAATTCGAGCATTCAGGAAGAAGTTTATAGTAGGAAGTCTCCCCATGAACCTCGATCTGTAGAGCTTGCTTCTCAGCATTCATCTGGAGCACGGTCTGCAACATCTTCTCGCTCATCTGCTTCCTCTAAAAAGAGAGGGAAAAAGGAACGTAAGTGCAATGCTTGACTGTAGAGTACTTTCTTGAAGGAAGTTTTAGGGTTTTCTTGTTATGAAAATTTCAGTCTTTCTACATATCTGGAAACTGTAATCTAATACTGATAGGATGATTTATTTATTCCTCCAGTGATTCCGTCGTAAATTCTTTTTGACTCTAATGATTCTCTGACCTTAAAATACAGTCATCTAAAATTAAATAAGCAAGAGGTTGTTAACAGTATTGAAATTTTTTCCTTTCCTAAACCAGCCTTCTAACAAATTAGTTAATCTTAATATCATGTGGGAACTATCCTCAGATTCTGTACTGAGGAAATTCCAATAGGCTGCTATCAGAGTTATGGCCACATCTATGAAGGCAACAACAAGTTTGCATGTATGCTGCATCTTTGGATCACAGGCAGTTTTCGTAAGTTAATTAATTGATAAATACACTTCTTCCTACAGTAACTTGTGCATTACAAAACCAAGAAGAAACTTGCGATTTGGTACACTCTTACTATGTAAGCAATGGATAACATAAGAAAAAGCTAGGTTTAAAGCCAACAAAAGGATGAGAAAAATAAGATTGGGTGTTCCAAATTACCTCTCTTCCTATTTTTTCAAAATTCCCTAGCTTATCCAAAGAAAGCTAGGCTTTATTCTCATTATCAGTATTGAAGAGTCTAATGCATATTTTCTTTATTTAAACTGATAGTATGGATGAAAGGAAAGCTGAGTGACAGTTTTATTGACAGTGGACACAATATGCAGAAGAGAACTTAATCTCCTGTAGGAAGCTGCCAAATTTACATTTCTTGCTTCTTGGATTTATAGACTCCTAACTCAAAGGCATCTTTAATTGGGGAAAAAACTTCTCAATTATTTGTTTTGGGGCTCCTGATGGCTAAGATATTCATACCAAACATAAATTTTTTGCAATGTCATTGCTTCTTAGGGTTGGACTCTTTCCATGGAAGTTCTCACCACTTTCCCGTGGAAGAAGATAAAATGGTATCTGAATTGGAGTGGGGTTCCCAACAGGCAAAGAAGTCTTTATCAAGTAGCAGAGTTTCTAATAAAGATCATGAGTATAACCCAGATACAGACAGCACACTGGAAAACTTGTCTGGACACTCCCTGATGAGGTAACATGAACATATGTGTTGTGGTTTAACCCAGTAGGCAGCTAAACACCACACAGCCATTGGCTCACTCTCCCTTTCCCCAGTGGGATCAGGGAGAGAATGGGGCGGGGGGGTGAGGGAAGGAGTAACATTCATGGGTTGAGATAAAGACAGTTTAATGGACAGAAAAGGAAAGGAAAATAATAATAATATACAAAATGAGTGATGCACAATGCTATTGCTCACCACCTGCTGACTGACACCCAGCCAGTCCCTGAACAGCGATCACTGCTCCCCGGCCAACTCCCCCCAGTTTATATACTGAGCGTGACGTCATATGATATGGAATATCCCTTTGGTCAGTTGTCTTGGCTGTGCCCCCTCCCATCTTCTTGTGCACCTGGCAGAGCATGGGAAGCTGAAAAAGTCCTTGACTAGTGTAAGCATTACTTAGCAACAACTAAAACATCAGTGTGTTATCAACATTATTCTCATACTCAATCCAAAACACAGCACTATGTCAGCTACTAGGAAGAAAATTAACTCTATCCCAGCTGAAACCAGGGCAATATGTTACAAATATAACAAATATAACTAAGCTCGGTAGTGTTATGGCATGTCATCAAAAATGGCTATGTCTTCGAATATGCGAAAGGAAAGTAACGGAAACAACCAAATGTTAGTAAGATGGGCATGCAGGAAACATTTTTTCCCTGTATTTTAAATATGAAAGCCTAAAGTAGATGGCTGTAGTAAGAGAATATACAAAACAGTGTTTCCTCCCCAAATGACCCCTCTGTTTTTCTAAGGATAACTGGCCAACACAGGGATCCTGTCAGATTCAGTACCTTAACCATTGAATCACAATTTTCGTTTTCTATTTCTACAAATGGTCTGTAAGAAGTGGAGAAAAAAAATAGCTAGTCAACCTATGCAGTCATTTTTGGCTAGACTTGTGTACAGCTAATACTCATAAGCCTATCCAGCTCTGTGAGGTGATGCTTTTTGAGAGATGAACTGCACATCAGGAAAGAGTGTAGAGGAAGAGAAAAAAAATATTTTTCCTGTTGCATCCTCTGTATGTCTACCTGTGAATGCAGTTTATTTTCTGCTAATTGTGCAATGAAGATAGTTATGAAATACACCGAGCCTAGTTTTCACTGTACTTTTTTCTAAAAAGCAACAGATTATATGAATGGTCTTTTACTCATTCTTTGTGGGTATGGAATGGTTCTGAGGTACTGACTTACACTGGTGACTTTCACTGATATCCTGTATTGGGTTTGAAAGGTCCTATGACCTCCTAAGATGTGCCAAGTAAAGCAGAACGGCTTCCTAAGGGACTTAAGCAGCCACTGTTAATGCTTTCCGGGTTAATAAAATTGGAATAGTAAATTTAAGAAGTGTCTGCATCATTTTATGTATGTTTGGAAAGAGGTGTGTTAACATTTCTTAAGAGAAAGTTAACTGTAGTATTTTACTAACTGTTTCAAGTTTTGGCCTTCAAGCATTTCACTGCATTTTGATGAAAGAGGTCGAGACTCAGGGCAGTGGCTTACAACATTCAGTTGCATCCATATGCTGAGAGTAACCTGTTTACTTTTTTAAAATACTGTTCATCATATTCTGATATCAGAATATTGCCCTGATTTCCTGTGAGTAAAACAAAGTTCTTCACTCGTACTCTCAAAACAGATGTGTAAATGCACATGCAGGTGAGTGCATCCTGACTTTCTCATGCCAGGTTCCTAACGGGAGGTATTGAAACTGCTTGTGTGGCAGTGTAGAACATGTAGATACTATGTGAATTTTTGTGTGTGTGTGTGCGCTAACTAGGTTTAATACTTAGGGGGAAAATGGGGTGCTCTAGAAACTTAACCCTAAACTGGGATATAGGTACAAAGCCCATCTCATAAGGCCATTTCCTAAAGGCAGATTGGGCCTGTGCAAACCATAAAAGACTGTGCCTTTTGCATGGATCTGTGTGGTGTATATAAATGGAAGAACTAGGTTATTGCTTTATTGTCTTCTCAAATGGCTGGACTTAGGAGAATACTGACTCCGTTCTGTTTTCATTTCACTGTCAGTTTCTCAGACAAGGGAAGGTCCCAGAAGACACCGACTTCTTCCCCATCTCCCAGTTCCCCAAAAATGTTGCAGTTTGATTCTATAGGCAATACAGCAGAAAGAGTCAAGTCACCTGCTGGCTTTTCTGGAAGTACAACATCAGGGCTGAAGCCTAATGTAGCCTTCCCCGACTTGAGTCTGGGAACGAGTAGGTCTGTAGCAGGAGCAGCCTTGGCAAGTGGTGAGTTGTTCTGTTAAAACCATACTAATCCCAGAGCAGTTACATTTTTTCCTTTATTTTTTGATGTGGGGCACTAAAGTCTATGGAGGTCGACTAGTAAATCTTATCCTGCAGGATGTATGCGCTTCTCCCCTGCTGGTCTTCAGCATCGTTTAGCAGCAGAATTGAACTACCTTAGTGCCATTGAGGAGTCTGTGCGACAGCTTTCAGATGTAGAACGAGTACGAGGCATATCACTTGCCCAGCAGGAGAGCGTTTCTTTGGCTCAGATTCTAAAGGTAATGGGAAAATACTTCCTTGTCTTAACCTTCCTGTTTTTTATTTTGCAAGAAAATTAATCAAACAGGGCAAACTATGCTTTCGTTAGCAATGTAGAGAAATCGTAATGGGCACAATGGAGCATCTCTGATAATGTCCATCTATCTTAGTTTAAGTTTACACCAAGGAACTGGTGACTCTAGAATATGTGTCATTAATAGACCATTAGCTGGAATCACCGCTTCAGTAAAATACAAACTTAATTATTTACTGGGTTTGATGTTGGGTCCCAATGCCACGCAGTGTAGTTGTTCAGGCTGGATCATTTGTCTTATTCCATGAAAAGGATATTTTTGGTTGAAATTTCTTTTGTTGACAGGATTTCTTGTTCTAGTTTGTTGAATTAATTGGTCTCCTAAATCCTCTTTCTTTCTACACTGTGATGGAAGAGCATGGGGAATGTGCATTGTCTACTTAAAAAGGGAAAGGGTCATTGGTAGGCTGAAAATTTTACTTTAGCAGAAGAGGCACCGCCAGTAGAGTAGATCTAGATCTTTCAGAGGTAGTTGCAGCCAATGGCTAAGGCAAAAAAGGTCTTTACATTTAACTTGCATGATTAAAACTTGTTTTCCTAATCTGTAGGCACAGCAGCAGCGCCATGAACGGGACTTAGCTCTTTTGAAAATCAAGGCTGAACAAGAAGCTTTAGAAAGTCAGAGACAACTGGACGAGGCAAGGCAGAAGGCAGCTCAGGTAATGCTGCCCTTCAGAAAGTGTGGAGTGTGTAAGAGGCAAAATGCTGTAAGTAATTCCATGCCTACAAGTATTCTTAATTTGAAGCTGTGAACGTAGGGATATGGTGAAGGGGCTTAATATAGCTAGAAAAAGCTCTTAGGGTCAATTTCAAACCTTTTTCTCCCCAGATTTTGAGAAATAAAACTGTACGTATTGTAGCCAGAAAATTTTGAAGAGCTGAACTGGCTGTGTTTTCCGCATAGGTCCATGCAGAGTCACTGCAGCATCTGGTCCAGTCACGGCAGGAGGCTGTACAGGAGACCCCGTGCAAGGCTGCAGCCAAGCAGGCGGAAACTGCACTTCTCACTACAGATGCAGCTCACCAGATCCATGAGGTGAGGTCCTGAGTGAAAGGAAAAAGCTATTCTAATCTCAGTATTATTTTGAATATTTTTTTGCCTCTAGGTAATTCTCTGTTCAGTGTCATTCTCAGTGCAACTTCTTCACCTTCATAATGTGACAAATGATAGGACCTTAAAGGAGCTTTTCTGGCATTGTTACTTAGAAGTCAGTTAGCAGCCTTAAATCCCTGTTCACTATTCTTATGATCTTCCAGTTAACGAACTGTTAAGAAGTTTGTATTCTTCCAGGATAGATTGATGACAGTGAACACAACATCTTTAATTTGTTAAGAGTTACACTCTGTCAGGGATTGATCCTGTATCTGTTTCATATGCAAATTAAATTAGAAAAGCAGCGAAATTGCAATTTTGCTTACTTTTGAAGGTAGGAGACCAATGAATAAAATAAATAATTTTTAAAAAGGAGGGGAGGGGGGAGAGTCTTCGGCAGAGCTTTTAACTTGGTACAGAGTTTGAAGTTTTCTTTTTCTGAGTCTCTTTTCATTCTTCTTGTGGCGTACAGAATTTTTATCAGTTTATCAGTTTTCATACTTCTTGTCGCAACATGTAGCAGCTGTTTCACACATAGGTAAGAAACACAGTAACCAAAAAGATGTTTTTGCTTCTTCATAGTTAATCGTAGTGACTGTGGGTTAGGGATATGGGATGGTGTGCAGAAGGCTGAGTTATGAACATAACTGTTTCTTCACAGCTTACGCACATGTTGGTGCTCAGCAAGGCTGTTTTTGTGATGGGTAATGGGACTGTAGAATAATACTGATGTACTTTGTTCTGGGCTTTGCCAAATATGTGAAGTTTAAATAACTTTTGAATAGACAAAAATAGGTTAGGTTAAAGGAGCAGAAAAGCTCAAGCATCTGAGATATGCAGTGGTTGTTAATAGTAGGTAGTGAAGTCTTGGATAAAGATAAAGAAACATTTGTAGTTTATAGAGCTGAAGTGGGCGGAAACCAATTAAGAAACAAGGTAGAAGAAACAGAGATGGTTTTTATTTGGTGTAGGGGTTTTAATCTCTTGTCTTGCTTTAAGTTTGAAGTCCAAGAGTAAGAGGTGCTAGTGGAGAGGTTGATGGGGATTAGCTGGTCAGTGATGATCGGCTAGCAGAGTAGCTTTTCCATCCACGTTCATGAGTGACTCCTGATATTCAATTGAACAACCATTTATTTTAACTGGAATGCAGCAATGGAAATGCTGGTCACCAATGTGCTGGGAATATTTTTGGATGTATACTTTAATTTCTTATGTATAAAGGAATGGAGTTAATTTTCTGCATTGCTTTCAACTAGAAGTTTATCTTATGCAAAAGAGATAATATAGCATGCTACTGTAAAAGTTTGTTTGCTTAGAGTTGACTGTCGTACTAATGAAGGATAAAACAGTGGGCAATGTATACAGATAATCCAATTAAAAAAAGAATCATTCACTTGTTTATATAAAATTTCTATACATTAATTGAAGAATTAATGAAGAAACTTAGTATGTGTATTGGAAATTATTAAAATACAGCTTATTCCTACCTTCAAAACCAACCGGAGTTCCCTGCTCTGCAAGAGGCAGACCTTTGAACAAGAAGAAAAATATTAAATTCTAAAGCTTCTGGAAACCAGTGTTATCTGCTTTGATTTCTGAAGAAGTTCTTATTTCTAGTCTGGTACACAGTGACTGCCATATGTTAAAGGGGATAATTTATGCCTATCTGTTGATTTAATGCTGCCAATTTTAGAACTGGCAGTTTGCATGATATTGAAACTTTGGAGTGGAAAGAATATTTCTTGCTCTTGAGCAAGATGCACTTTCAAATGAAAAAGAAAACATTGTTTCTGGCATTTGTGTTTGTTTTTTTTTTTTTTAATTCTAAGGATAAGTCTGCAATGTTTTGTTATGTGAGGATCGTTCTACTAATCAGAGTTTGGTTAAGTTGATTAGAATGATATGGTAAGTAGTATCTTGCATGTCTGTAGTTTCATATCAATAATTCCACTCCACATAAATTAAAGATTATGTAGTTACAGAGCAATATGCACTTCCTACAACCAAAATTGACATGTATGTAATTACAAACCATCTCAAAACCATGTCCTACACAGTTGTTCAACAAATCAGTAAATTGCCTGTGAGAATGATTTTCCCTTTCAAAAATATTTGATGTTGCTAAGTGCATTGCATTCCTTTGTTTTTTATTGTACTCAGATGACAGAGTTAGCACGAACACAGATCTCCGATACTGTCAGCGCTCCAGCTGCTCCAGTCACCACCTTGTTTGACCACAAGCGGCAGCATCATTCAGAGTTCATGAAACAACTGAGAGCCCGAACTGATACAACCAGGTTTTGCCTAATGTTTCACATCTTGGGAAGGCGGAAATAAGATTTATTAGGTTTTGCTTCTACCTATTCTTGAAGAAAATTTTAAGATGTCATAATGAGTGAGCATTTAAGAAGAAGAATTTAGATTCCATCTTTATGCCCTTAATAGTGTACACCTAAGGTGACACTAACTGGTTCTGTGAAGCTTTATATAAAAGAGTAGAAAAAGATTGTCTAAATGTTTTGTGGGATGATTTAACTAGTCTAAGCTTTAAGCGATCTTTTCAGAAATTTTAGCTGTTACTACTTCTAGTAAACTGATGAAAGCTTGTGAAAACGGTATTACTCTTTGGTTTAAGACAATGCAGATTTACTCAAAATCCTTCTCTTTCTCAGGAAATGTGAGTCTGGTGCCATATCACAAGGTAAAGAGGAGACAGGTGACTCAAAACAGACATACTCACCGATGTTTGATAGTTATTCAGAATCCTCAAGATCAAAGGTTCATGATCAGAGGTAAGAAGAGTTTAGAATACATGGGGGTTTTTTGCTATAAATAAGAACTAAAGTACAAAGGAATATCAAGATACTTCCTTCAATATTTTTTTAAAAAAAGAGGGAAAGGCAGTATTAAACCTTCAACAGGTAAACCTGTCTTATACTCCAGAGCTTGAAGGTTTACATGCCCACCAAAATTCACTTTGTCTTTAATTAAAAATCCTACTACACTGTGGTCCGCAGTGTAATAGTATGTTGTGTGTTAATATCTTCAGTTTTGAATTTGCTGTATTTGTTCTAATTGGACACTTTTCTCTTTTGTAACTTCAGAATAATTGAGTTCCTCATCTGATTTCTCATTCAGCTGAATTAGCAAGAGCCTAGCAAGCAGGTGAAGGGATATGGTTATTCCCCCCTGTTCAGCTCTTGTAAGACTGTATCTGGAATACAGTGTCCAGTTCTGGGCTCCTTGGTAAAGAGAAGACATTAACATACAGACACAAGTCTAGTGGTGAACCACCAAGATGGTTAGGAGGCTGGAGTACGTGATGTAAAAGAGACACTGAAGGAACTGAGCTAACAACCTAAAAAAGAGAAGGCTAAGGGGGCAGGGATCTAGTTGCAGGATCTTAAAGGTGGGTTGTTAGGTAACATTAAGGCTAGACTCTTCTTGGAGGTGCACAGTGAGATGACAAAAGGCAATGGTGACAGATTGCAGAAAGGGGAAAATCATTGAGGAAAAAAAATGCTCCCTGTGAGAGTGGTCAAACACTGGAACGGAGGTGTAGGGAGTTTGGGGGACCCTCTGTCCTTGCACGTGTTCAGAACTTGGATGTGGCCTTGACTTTGGTCAGGTGAAATACCTTCAGAAATTGTTGAGCTACGATTATCCTGATTTCTGTGCTGTGGCCTGCTTGCATACTTCTGTGTCACCTTTATAACCTAAAAGGCACTTTAAGTCTCTGTTTATCTGAGTCTTCTTCCCTGTCCTAAATATTTGCATTTTGTGCCCTTCTCATTTTGCTCTGTGTCTTTTTGAAATGGACTAGAACATAGACTGGAGCATATGTTCTGGAAACGCAGTACAGAGACCTGTAGAACTGCCTACTCTGTAATGTGCATTACTTTCTGTTCTGTTCTCTGTGAAACTGCCCATTTTGTTAGGGTTCCCCACACACACACCACTGTTTTGCACTGGCTTGAGATTTTACATGAAGTGCCTGGAGTCCTGCTTGCCTGAGGTTTAGATTTGACTGATTTCTGGTATTACTTTTCAGTATCTTGCCTGTTTTTAATACTGGATTTTAGCTTTTTGTTTTCTGTTTGTTCATCTGATCTAGTTAGGTCCCATGAAGTTTCTCACAGCCCTTCTCTGATCTTGACCAACTGGAATGATTTTGTCCTCTGTAGTTCTTCTAATTTAAAATAGTATCGCTATCTTGCTCATCCTTTTAAAAACTGTAAGGAGAGATGTTTGCAATGGTTTATCTTCAGTACTCATTGCCAGGTAGAGGGTGTGCATACCTACAAACAGCTTGCAGTCTAAGGTAGAATAAAAATGACAAGTTTCGCTGTCAGTCAGCAGCTTGATGAGGCTTGGAATTTTAAAGTAGCCAAACTGCATTTTACAAACAAACCCAAACCCTCTGCCATGTTGATTATTGCTGGGATGTTAGTCATGGTATGTACAGTAGTAATGTAATAGAAATATTTTTAAATGTGCAAAGTAATTTTTAAAAAAATTATCTCTTGATAACACAGTAGTACCAGCAGCCGCCAAGAGAGTCCTTCAGTTCCATCTTCTAAGGAGAATGAGAAAAAGCTTTCCCATCATGAAAAGATAACTAGCAGTATTGAAGAGCAGGCTCGTACTGGTGTGGATGATTCCTTGCCGAGTGATAGTATTTTATCACTGCCAGATGAAAAAGGTTAGCTGTATTGTTTTTATGTGATGAATCTGAAGGTGGTAAGAGGGGAGGGAGGTGCTGTTTCACAATTAGTTTCTGAAATAAATGAGGGAATATGTGTGAAGAAAGGTGAATTGGTAGCCTCTTAAGAGGTAACAGAGGATGGCACAGTGAGAAGGGAACCTTTGAAATACTGTGCATCAGAGTGTTGGAGTCTGGGCCATTCAACTTTCTGCTGTGCTAGCTGTAGCCTGATGTTTACTTGCTGAATATGCAGGCTGAACGCCAAATGTTTCAGCAGCCCCAATATACCTGTGTACAGAAGTCTGATAGGTCTTTTTAAGCTAGACAACAGTATTTCATGACCTAACTCAAGGTCACTCTTTTCTAAACACCCATTTTTCTACATTAAAGTAGTTATCCCCATGTCTTTCTTGCCCCCCTAACTTTATTGAGATGAGACAGAGTAAAACTGCCTTCATGGCACATACCTAAGCATGAAACCACTTCCCTGACTTCTCCTGCAGATTCCGCTTCTGTTGCAACAGAGTATTCCCTGAAATTTGATGAGTCCATGACAGAGGATGAGATTGAAGAAAAGTCTTTTCGGTCTTTGCTGCC
>VYZW01036049.1:2151-12739 GCA_013401315.1 Balaeniceps rex
CAATAATATTGATATTAATACTATTATCTGTCTCTTTACTTTAGGAATCTCTTCTGAGATTCTGTCTCTGTGCATGTTGCTGTTTTCTCCTTCTGAGAATCCCAACCCTAGGCAGAGGCTAATGTCATGGGACTCCCAGATCTTCAGGTAAAGCACTGCTTGAAGATGAAAACTAGTAGCAACCCTCAGCTTTTCTCTACAATTCACCCTTTGCTGTTGTGACCTTCCCACTTCCTGCATGAATTCCATCTCTAACTTGTATAAAGGGCTTNCTTGTAGCAGCCATACCTATTCCTTGGACAGATTCTACTGAGCCCTTCTCAAGGGCTTCTACTTATGCTTTCTCAAGCACCTGAACCTAATCTGAGACAAATGACATGGGACACATGTATTGCCTGAGCAAACAGTGATAGAAAACCATGTCAGGTATCAGACCTACCTTCCCACTAGAAGCCTCTTCTTAGTTCTGCTGCCCTTGTACATCTTGCATGGCACCTATTCAGAAACCTAAGCCTGGGCTTTGATGGATGCCATGAGACACTGTGACCTCCAAGAGAATGTATTCTTGTAGCAGCTTCCCTTTCCTTAGGCAGCTTCTCCTGAGCTGCGTGTCCTTGGTGTTTCCTTTAGAAGAAATCTGAGATCAGAGACCAATGAAATGAAATACATGGACTGGCCTGTTCAACAACTCTACTGGAGTGAGCTCTAGTAGCAGCCCTCCCAACCTTTGGTCAGACTTTTCCGAGCTTCTCACTTGCTCTGTGTTTTATCTTTCACCTTCTAAATGTTTTTCCCTTCATCTGAGCCTAAGATAGTTCAAAGTCTATTCCTTATTTTATCCACCCTGTACCAAATCTCCCTCTTTTCACAAAGACAAATCAGTGTATTCTTGCAACATTATTAGTCTGAGTTGAATGCTTATGCAAAAGAAGAATACCACTGCCTGGAAAAGAATCTGAGAATCTACCCTACAGAAATGATTTTTTTAATAGGAAAGAAGTCTTCTCGGCCCTTTTGCAGTGCTGTAGAACACCACATCACTGGTACTCTGTATCTGTAAAATCTCTGTACTTGTACTCTTTGATTTTTTGAAACCCTTACTCTCTCAAACCACTGTACAGGATATGGGTCCACTGAATACAGGAATCAAAGAACAGACTCTGGTTCAAAGCCAAACAATGAAGACTTTATGAACTTTCTTCTATTAACTGTTCAAATACCATTGGATACAATCAGTAATGAAAACAAATTAAAAAAACCCTCTCTGTGAGTTCTCTTCCACATTTTAACCAAGAAGTTTGCCTATCGCTGAGTGTAACTCAGTTAAATAAAGTTATATCAAGGACACTCCATCACAAATCACAGTAAAAGTGGAGTATTTTTGTCTTTAGCAACATTGTGCAGGATTTTGAAGTGCCAAAATATTTGAGCTGACACTGAAAACACTAGTTTTGGTATATTCTTTTTTTTCTGCAAATGCTACCCAATAGGCTTATTTAATCCAATTTTAACAATGTATAAAATTTCTTCTTTCCAATTTTCAGGCACTATCCAATATCTAACATGTCATAGCCACAGCAAAGAAACTGATTCTATAAGCTTTTCATGACTCACACAGCTATTGCTTTTCAACACTGGAAGTGCTAGAGATAAAGCAAGCTGTTAGTAAAGATATTCCATCCTTTCTCTGGACCTCAGTGACTTTACACCAATTAAAAGTCTTTTGATAAAGTACAGAAATGCAAAACTCATCATTTTATTTTGTTGTTAATTAAAATTCTATGAAGTGTTATTATGTTTTAAGACTTAGAGTGTTGTATCAACATATCCAAAATGCGTCATTCTGAAACAGCCTTTCCTTCATTTTCTTCCCCTCCCTTCCTTTTTGTGTCATAAGCAAACACAGATGAAACAGAAGGTGAATCTGCTTTGGAAGCCTGCTATTCTTAATAAGATAAGCATGCTCCTTTCATTAGTGACTGCTGTAACAGCAAAACTGGAGGGTCAGCGGTATTTTGCCTGGTGATTCCATGGCACTAGGGGAGGCATGTCTAATATTACTGTGGCAGTGATGGCAGGCAATATAACCTACCATTAATATGACAAATAAGATGCCTTTCCTCAAGGCTCTAGGTACAAGTTCCATGTTCATTGATTGCTACATGGATACAGGATGCTCGGTTTTTACATTCATCCTGCACATGAATCATAGAATCATAGAATGCTTTGGGTTGGAAGGGACCTTTAGAGGTCATCTAGTCCAACCCCCCTGCAGTGAGCAGGGACATCTTCAACTAGATCAGGTTGCTCAGAGCCCTGTCCAACCTGACCTTGAATGTTTCCAGGGATGGGGCCTCCACTACCTCTCTGGGCAACCTGTTCCAGTGCTTCACCACCCTCATTGTAAAAAATTTTTTCCTTATATCTAGCCTAAATTTCCCCTCCTTTAGTTTAAAACCATTAGTCCTTGTCCTGTCACAACAGGCCTTACTAAAAAGACTGTCCCCATCTTTCCTATAGGCCCCCTTTAAGTACTGAAAGATGAAGAAAGAACAAGCACGCCTGTGTCTTCTTTTGTGAACAAAGTTGGAATCTTCCTTTACCCTCATGTGTAGGAAATGTTAGTGTAGGAGACTTAAAGAGAGGTAAGCCATATTTTGATTACTCATGTAGGGCTTTCTATAAAACAATTTTTAAAAGGAACTGGAGCCACCTTCAACACTTCCTATGCACAATGGGTGAGAAGTTCTACTCAATTTCTTCTAATGACCCAAAATCATCTGAAAAATCCCTTCAGCCTGTATCTTTTTACTGAACCAAGCCCAGCAAAGCAGGTGCATGACTTGCCCACAATTCAGACCTACAGAAATATCTCAGTTCCAAGTCTTCTGTTGTTGTTTCTCCAGTACCTTCTGTAGTTAAAGCAGAAGTCTGTGACACCTATAACCTCTAAGTACACTAATAAGGATTAAACAGTGTTAGCTTGCCTCCAACAGAAACATAAGCTTATTAAAATAGTGTAACAGCATGTGAGTATTTTATAATACTGTGATGGCATAGCCAGACACAATGAATAAATGTTTTACATAAGTATGTGAGCAATTTGACTCCAAAAGGGCAAACAAAAGAAAGGTGCAGTTGCATCTGAATGACAAAAAGTTGCAAGATAAAGAACAAGGAACAAGATAAGTATCAGGGGTGGCAGAGCATCATGCCAGATGTGTGAGAATGACGACTAACACAACCAAACACAAGATAAACAGCATCCACAGCAGGCAAGATCCCCTTCTGAGAGAGGGACAAGCAGCATAGGAGATCAAGCATAAGCAAGGAGTGATGGAGTAGAAAGGCAATGCATTTCTCTTCCAACTTCTCTGATCACCTTCATGGCCACAACTAAGACCCAACAAAGACCATAACCATCACTGCTAATTATGCAGCATTAACTGTACTGTAAACACGACTAAGTTAGAATATGAGTGTCAAAAATGGATATTTTTGTGTTTGTAGGGATGATCATTAAGAACTAGACATTAGAACAAACTGTCTTGCTAATGAATGAATTTAATAAAGTTTTTTGGGGTTTGTTTTTTTTTTTTTAGATTAAAGCTGGCCTGATGAATCTAAATACTCCCATCACAGTGATCTGTAACCGATATGTATATGCATATTTAGTTGCAACTTCCTCTTAAAGCACTGCCAGTTATTTGCAGTGGCTTTAATCCATAGCCCTATTAGTGGGAAACAAAGAGAAACTAACTGTATGAGGAGACACTATCATTACCTGACTTAGCCTATCTTCAGCTAACAACATTTTTTCAGCAGCTTTAATATCTTTCTCCTAACAAGCACCCTTGTGACTTGGGTTGCAGTATCCTGCAGCCCAGTGGTATAGACAGCCAATGTAGTGTACTGCCTGCTGCTGCCTGCTGTGGGGCTGAGCTTGGTGCATTTGCACTGTCAGTGCTTGGAGCAGGATGGAAATGTGACTTCAACTATACATCGTGCTGCAAAGTTCAATTCTGAAAGCAGCTTTGGTGCATACAGATCTGTATATTCTTGTTTGCATATTTAACTATAGAAATCAGTTCTTTGTTCTGATGATTAGTGTATATTTTTGTGTAAGGAATATCACTGTTGCATTGACAGTGTGTCATTGCTGTTAACCAGTCCAGAAAATGGCTCTTCAAAAATTTATGCAGCTTATCAGCATTGAATAAATACTTGAACAGGTAAGCTTTTATGATGAATGTTTAACTTGATAAGAAAAACAGGGTGTTTTCTTTGTTATTTTTGTTTTTACTATTTAGGTTGCAGTATAATTATGATGGGACAAGAAACCCAGAGTATAATATAAGTGGAATTAAAAAAAAAATTACATAAAAACTGGAAGTATGGTACTCATGATAACTGGAAGTAGGGCAGTTGGTGAGTTCAAGCCACCTAATCAGTTGTGTTGTTTTGTGGTCAGAAAACACAACTATATATTAAAATTATTGCTTCACCAATTATGTTGCATTTGTCTGACTTTTAATTTTGAAATACATTTTTACTACTTCTTGATTTGTATTTTAGAGGACAGTTAATCTGAGAAATATTGATCATATGCAAAGCTATTTCAGGATTATTATTTTAGCTCATAAGGACAGATGATGAGTGATTTTCTGTAAAGAAATATATGTGGAAAGTCAAAATTTTAATTTTTCTAATACTTCAAAAGACACATCATAACTTATATTACATGCTACATGGAAAGGGTAGGTATAAGAGAAGAAATCCATGATGATGAGAAATTACATGATGCTTTGAATAAAAGTTGCAGTGATGTGGGTTAAGGGGTAAAGAAATATGCTGAGAACTCCCTGCTTTTCCCTTTTAGGATCCTTTATATTCTATATACTCTATTTATAAAACATTTATACAAACTACGTAAGTCTCTATGAAAACAGAAAGATGGCATAGAATCATAGAATAGTTTGAGTTGGAAGGGACCTTTAAAGATCATCTAGCCCAGCCCCCCCTGCAATGAGCAAGGACCTCTTCAACTAGATCAGGTTGCTCAGAGCCCTGTCCAACCTGACCTTGAATGTTTCCAGGGATGGGGTATCTACCACCTCTCTGGGCAACCTGTTCCAGTGTTTCACCACCCTGGTCATAAAAAATTTCTTCCTTATATCTAGTCTGAATCTACCTTCTTTTAGTTTAAAACCTTGTCCTAGAGCAACAGGCCCGTGAAGGAAGTCATGACTCTAACCTTTCCCTCAGCGGCTGGTACAGTCCTTTGTGCCTGTATTGTTGGTTACCTGATTTTTGACTAGGCTATTTACAGATTTAGTGAAATGAGACTGATTATTGTAGATACTGAAGGAGGTTTAAATTCACACGTTTTACTGCACAGCAATCACACATATTAAAAAGAGAGTGGGTGAAAGACAACTTTCATAGAGGATAAAATCACATAGAGTATGACAGTAACAAAATTGTGGCCCCTGTGACAAAATGGCCCCTTTTAGGGAAGGGAAGTGCTTCCTGGGTCTGAAAAGTAGCCAGCAATCAATGGATGTTCTAAGATCACATGGGGTAGAACATTGTTGAGAAATGGCAACCCCAGTGACAAGATGGTGGCTGCCTCAAACTGGCACCACAAAATGGTGGCTGAAGGAAAATGGCAGCCCCTAAGAGAGGATGTGGGAGGGGTTTTCTGGCAGTGATGTGATTCCAGACTGAACAGGAAGGTGGAGCCAGAGCTGCCATCCAATCACAGGGCAGCCTGAGAACGTGGATTATGACAGTGGCAGAAAGGGCATCCTCCAGGGGCAAAGGAGGCAGGAAATTGGTCATGTGACCAGGATAGGGGAGGGGTTCCATGTCCAGCAGAGCAGGTGGCTGTGAGGTGACCTGGTCCAACCTGGCAGTGGGGTACATCCCCAGCCGCTGTGGCTCCAGTACCCGGCGTTTGAGCAGCTCTTCTTGGAGGAGGCTGAAATGAGGATAGGCGAGGACAGATTGCTTTCCTGGAAACGGCAAGTTTTTCTGTGAAATTGTGAGAAGTTAAGGGAGTAGAAGACTGACTCTGTTCATTTTAAGTTGAATATTCTTAATTCCCAAAAGTGATGTTCAGTGAAAACTGGTTTTCTCACACATTTTGATTAATATTTTTGCTAATACTGACAGAAGTAAGTGAAATACTGTCAATGAAGGTTTTTATGTATGCACATGGAGTACCTTGAATTCATTTCTAAGAGAAAAAACACCTAATTTACTGTTTAATATCGCTTTTGTTATTTCCTTTATGATGTTCATTATTGCATTGCTGATTTTTAATTGAAAATTTATTTTGTGAAATATGTCACATAAATCTACTGAGCCATACTTTTAATAACTATTCATCATTCATTTAGTAGGTACAAAGGGCAGTGGAAAAAATTACTGAAATGTGCTTATACAAGGCAGAGCAGAACACAGGAGACTTTACAGAGGATCTCATTGTCTGATTAAATCCATTGATGGGTTTACAATGGACCTTATTTTAACAGATCAGACAAATTTACTGTGGTCTTTCTTCCTTATTATTAAAAACAATATTCTAATTATTTCTGGCAGGTTATTTCTTAGGTATTACTTTGGCTGTTCATAAACTAAATATTTATATCCTTGCTGTCTTTTTTCTTTCTTTGGAACTTTTTGTCCTGCTTTGTGGTAAAGGATACTGGAAATGGGAGTTGTATGTACAGTTGACTGATCAGCTATTTAGATACTTTATTAGAATCTGTGCTTCTGGGTAGCATGCAGAACTTTAAGATGAACAGATAAATTATCTGTATTTAATGAGACCAAATTACTTTTTCAAATGCAGTGAACAATTTCTGTGTTCAATATAGTTGAATTTCATGTTACTATGTTCAGTGAAATGTTTCATGCTTCAATACCGTTTTGTTCAACCCAGAAGGTCTAATGCAGGAAGAGGAGGCCACAGAGGTGCCATAGGGTTGATCTTGCTTTAAATTTTAAGATTTAATTTTTATAAATTTTAACTGTTAACCATTTTTTATTCAAAATAATTTAAAAAAAAGGAAAAATAGGTTTTGGTATATTTTCAAAGCTCAAAATACATTTAGCTGTCATTCAAGTCAAAAGAAAATCACAGACATGCCTGAAAGCTTTTCTGAGTAGAGGAGGACTTTAGATTGGCTTAGATTTCACTCCTCCTTTACCAGTGCCATAATCACCATTAAATACTGGTGTTTTCACAATCACGCTTACGTTTAAATTGATCATTACCCTTTATCCTGATCTCCTGGGGCTAACAACAGTTTCATCCTAAATAATTCTAGTATACAGTTATAATATTTATCTTATTATGTGAGTCTATTGAAAAAGCATTTAGAATTGCTTTTGTTACATTCTTGGCAGTTAAATATTCTTATGAAGAGGGCTGACACACTGCTTCATCTTCCTAAGATACACTCAACTTCATCTTAGTTTGCCTTTTTCTGTTGCCATGTACAGGAGTAACTGTTCTTCTTTATGGTTTCAGGTTGAAGATCTTCCTTATCAGCTTGCAGTTTTCTAGTTTCTTTTGCTTGAAATACATCCATGGCTGATTTAAGTCTTGTATGTGCATTTTCCTCACAATTTCCCATGGAGAATCTTTTTTAGACTTTGCTAAACCTAGCATAGCTTTCACAGCCCAGTAAATACAGTATTGCCATAGCTTTTAGCATGCCACAAGCTTTATGTTAAACTAAAAGCGTGGTTCTCAGGACTTGTCAAGTTTTATTTGGATTTGTCTTGGTCTGCTTAGAGATTTATTTTAGCTTGCTTATCTGTAACACTAGTTGACTAATAACCACGTAACTGTTACATATACAGTTCTAGCCTTGGTTTAGCTTTGTACAACTGTGTGGTGTAGAACCTATTCCTATACATATTTGGTAATTAATAGACAGTAATAATTATTCTGTGTAGAAACAACTGTGATCCTAAAATAAAACAGCGTGGAGGACTACAGGCATAGAAGATAACAGGATCCCTGAAAGTACAGACACAGGACCATATTGGAGGCCCCAGGACTATAAACAGTTTGCAGTCAGTTATTGGTCACCAGAGGGTTGCAGCCCTGGGAAGTTGGCAAGACCAGTCTTAGGGGTAACAGAGAATAAATGACAGGTATTCAATGTATATATAAGTACATTGTATTATCAGGTAGCAGCAGGAGCAGAGAGGCTCCAGAAGGGAGAATAAGCTGAGAGCTGAGGGTGACCCAGTATCCACAGTGCCCTTACTGCCCAGGCTCACAGGGCCTGAACATGGAGTGCAGAGACGGGTGCTGGTGACAAGGTCCATTGACATGATAAACCAGGTGCAGTGTCCAGCCAGGAGCTGCAGGAGAGAAGGCCAGAGACAGGGCTAGAGACTAGCCACAATATACATTCCAGGGGTCCATCCAGGAGACAAGCTACCTACACCATAGGTCTAAGGTCCACTGAAGAGGCAGGTCCACAGACAAGTACACCTACAACATACATGACCCAGGCAAGGACTGAAGGCCTGAGCTTAGATGGGGCTCTTGGACAAAGGACAGAGGGTGCCAATGGGGGACCCAAGTAAGGCTACATCAGGTCTGCTAGGGTCTATCAGTGCACTCGGAGCTCTGACGCATACATTGTAAATACAGAAGTAATGTGCACTTGCAGACCAATAAGAAAAATCAAGTTGTAGTGTGTTAGCAATCATAAAAATATGCCCCTAAAGTGAGGGGAAAGAAGTTAGCAACTTCATCATCATCTGCCTTCTAGTGAAAGACTTGGGATGCTGATGACTCTCTGTACTCCACTACCCCATTTGAGGTAACTGACCCCAGGAGCCGGTAGGACAGTGGAAAGGCAAGCATAACATCAGAAAAAGGGGCAGATACTAGAGTTTTTGTGTGGTTTTTTTTTTTTGTTTTTACTGTTACGAGATCTGAACTGTAAAAATTAGAATCATTTAAGTTGAATTAATAATAATTCTTTGATTAGGCTGTTAATTTCTTCTGCAAATATGATGCATTTCTCTTGCCTACAAGTTTTTTGAGTGCAACAAACTAGTGGAAATTCATGCAAGGCATTCTGTATAGTTGATGCAGCACACTGGTAACACCAGCATGCAAATAAGCATTTATTTGGCTAACCCAAATCACTCAGTCACAGATGTGAAGAAGGAATAAGTCAATTGCATTTGACAACCTTGCTTGTATTAAGGGGAATTTAGGGAAAGGTCTATCATGACTATCCTGTCAGGCAGTTCCAGGTTATTTGTTGCAAGAATTCTTTCAAGAAATGCATCACTTTCTTATAGATTTAGCTATAAAAAGGCTTTATAATCAATAACGAACATTGGAAGACTATGTTCTCTATGTATATAATAAATTCAAATAGGATTTTTTTCCATGGGGCTGACAGGTGATGCTGGACTAAAAGACCTGGGAGACAGGGCTGCTCTTCACCTCTGTTTTGTATCTGAAGACAGTTATTTTACTTAGACATGGAATAATGTTGTGGGTTAACCCTGGTAGGCACCACACAGCCACTTGCTCACTTCCCCTCCCCATTCCCAGTGGGATGGGGGAAGAAGAAAAGAGGAGTAAAAGCAAGAAAATGTGTGAGTTGAGATAAAAATTGTTTAATAAGTGAAAGAAAATTAGAAAAAGAGAGAAAGAAAACAAAACGAAACAAGTGATGCAAAGGCAAACACTCACCACCTTCCACAGGTAGACTGATACCCAGCCAGTTCCTGAGCAAAAGATGGCTAACCTCCATAAACGCCCTCCTCTCCATTTTATTTCTGAGCATGATGTTATAAGGCATGGAATATTTCTTTGGTTTTTTTGGGTCATCTGCCTGGTTGTGTCCCTTCCCGATCTCTTGTACAACTCACAGTGTATTCACTGGGGGGGCAGAGTGAGAAACAGAGAAGGCCTCGACACTGTGCAAACACTGTTCAGCAGCAGTTAAAACATTAGTGTGTTATCAGCATTGTTTTGGTCACAAATCTAAAACACAGCACCATACGAGCTGCTGTGAAGAAAATTAGCTCCATCCCAGCCAGGCCCAGTACAAGCAGACATACACTAGGGAGGTGATTGTCTCTATTTGGCAGCAGATTTATCTGTTCCCAACTAATAACCTATGACCCAATAGATTAATTATTTTAGTAAATGCTCAAGTTTTCCTTGATATCTTAGGTATGTCAAAATTAAAAGCCTTTTGGCTGTATAATTTGAGAGAAGGATTCATGGTGACTGCTGTGTATACCCTCTGTGAGGAGGTTGTTTAGAATATACTTCTTGAGACAGAATTATTCCATATGTTAAATACTGATTCTTAGAAAACAAAGCCTTAGGATGAAGTTCTCTGGAATGGATTTGTAGATCCCTTCAAAAAAGAGACTGATGGAAAATCACCTCAAATCTTGGCAGAGTTGTAACTGGACTTGCAACGCTAAGCATTCCTCTGCAAGTATTCTACTCTTGAATATTTTCCCCCAAGCTTTTTGTTTCCACAGCAAGTGTTATTAAATAAGTTGAATGAGTTACAGTTCTGCTTTT
>VYZW01036050.1:0-15319 GCA_013401315.1 Balaeniceps rex
ACTCATCATCTGTTTTCAGGGTGATTGTCTCCAGGGTCCATATCTGTTCGTCTCTTTTTTTCTTCTGCTTTATTTTTTCCCCTCTTGTGCTTGCAAATAGATTATGTAACTCTAAAATATTTTGGAATATAGCCTGTATGAAAAATGCTATACAAAGAAATAACTATTTCAAGGTGTATTGCATTTCTGACACACTCATATCAGGGAATGAATTAGAAATCCATCTTTGGCAAATTCCAGTGAAGAGCAATATGTTATCACTGCGAAGGGTAAGTATCGGGGCCCTTGTTGCTTAATAATTTCATTACCAATGTAGAGAAGACATATCAGTGAGTCATGATCAGTGTGACTTTCACAGTAAGTCAGGATATCTTTATTACTATGGCTGGTTCCTTAATATAGCTGTTGTGGATGGTTTGAATGTTTTATTCGGATCCTTGTACTGAATTCCACAAAAGATTATTACAGTGCAAACAACAAACATAACTTGTTAATAATTTATTTCTTTTCTAAAAGAAAACAATGTATGAGAAATTATTGTGTCCGCTGTAAGAAGACCTTGAAAAAACAGTGTAAAATACACTTGCAAGGGGCCTGAATGTATTGGAAGAGTCAGTTTATTGTTAGATGCGATTAAGTGCAAATAAAGTGAAATGACACAACTAGGGGAAGAGATTACATTACATGGACACCTCTCCACTTCTTCCAATCAAGAAGCAACAGTTTTGAGGTAGACTGATTTGTAATAGGAAAGTGCACATGAGCTGGACATGAACGTGTAATGCAATACTATTGCAAAAATCATTGATACTAATCTAGGGTAAATATATGTAAGGAACAAATGTAAAATTTGGGAAGAAGCATTTTCCAGAAATTAAAAGCAAGAGCTCCTGGCATATTTCAGTTAGTTCTACTTCCAATACATCATTAAATACATTAAGCACAAGTTAGGGAAAACAAAACAGGAGGAAGTGTGGGAGAAAGTATATCTGAGGAAATGTTTGGGAAGCTAAATGTGTATGGATTAGGAAATAGATGTCAAGAATGGAATATAAATAAAATATGCAAGCTGGAAGTTTAAACAAAAGAAGGGAGCTCTTCCGATTTGAAGAGATACAGGTCAAGGACTAGCAACTGAGAGTTAGCCTTTGCTGGATATGGATGGAAGTTCTTACATCTAACATAAAGCTTTTGGTTTTACCTGGGTGCTCCCACCCTAACAGCTCACAGGAGAACAATTTCTCAGTTTAAGAGCGTCTGAGGAGGGCCTGAAAGATGATCTTCAGTGCTAGATACAGGCCAATGGGATGCTCTTCTGGCCCAGTTATCATGAAATAAAACCATATATTTATCCATTGATTTGTTCCAAAGTGATCCCTTTCATCACTGGCTTGCCTGCTTATAGCAATTAATTATCTCTGGGGTAAGAGCAGTAGCAAGGAAGCTTCCTAGAGCACACACATTTGGTGAGTCGAAGAGGAGCAGTGACAGGAGAAGCAGGACGCCTGAGAAAACATGGAAAAACAGTGGTCGGTTTTGTGTGAGTTAAAGAAAGGACTGTGTCATTCCTGCAGAGCTGAGAGGACCTTGAATTTCCCTTATTGTCCTGTACTGCAGTCACTTGGCCTCAGAGGGTCTTGAACCCATGCAGTCACTACACCGGGTAGTACTTGTCAGTACGCAGTTGGGAGGGCAGGAGTAGGCTCAGTGAAGGAGAGCCTTCAGAGGGTATGGCTGGGTTACCATCAGTTAGCTTGTTTGTTTATAGTAGCAGTGGGGTAGCTAATCATTACATAAGCTAGTATGTATTTTAATTTTTATTGTTTCTACAAATACTCTTTTCAGTTAGCTTCCTTTAGTGCTTTGGCAACTATGTTGTTCAGTGTTAAACAGATTAAACTAATTCTTCTCTTGGTCCTGGCAGCAAGGGGTAATTCCTGCTCTCAGCTGTGCTGTTCAAGACCAGTGCCCAAAACTCTGTAATTTTTAACTTGCCCATTTACAAACAAGAAGTAAGGGAGGTGTTCCAGTTCAGCTTGGGTGTAACCCTTGGCTGCACAAGCAGCCATAGTTATGAGGAGGTCAGGCTCCCGAGGCTCTGCCTTCTCCACCTGCACCACTGCTGGGGGCCACAGAGCTCTCCCCCGCTGCAGAGGCTGGGAGCCAAAACTGAGCATTGGCCACATCACTCCATCCCTCCTCTGGCCAGGGATGCAGTGGCGGATCAACGCTTCCATCAGACCCCTCATGGGTAGAAATGTGTCTTGGGCCACGGACTTTGACACAAGGCTGGCATTTTATACCTGTTACTCTTGACTGCCCAAATACATATTCTGTATGGGTCAGGTTGTTTCTTATGGTTAGCTCAGATCTCTCCAATGTAAACATGAATAGAATTGTTAGCTTTGAGGGAGACGGAAGAATCATAACAAAAACAGTGGGAGAGTAGGAGGGCAGAAAGGGGAGTCGCTCGTGCTGTGAGCAGTGACTGCTGCCAAATCTCCCTCCCTACGGCTGTGCGAAACAGGTTGTAAAAACTCAGAGCAGGCCTGTTAAAGCTTTGTGACACAAAGCTGCTGTAAAGGGAAGCGGTGTTGAAAAAACGTTAATGTAAGTACGAATTCACTATGCACTTTTCCAGAGAATGGCTGCGCAGGGTGTATGGTGTATTAAACACGCTGTCCCTCTGCTGCCTTTGAAAGTGTTTTTCACAACTCAAATTAGGAAATTTGGTATGAATTTACGAGATGTGTGAGGAATGGGACAAATTACAATGTGCTATTCCAGGCCCACATGACTGCTACATTAGTAATTTGATAGAAGAGAGTAATTTGATGAACAGCTTGTCTGTAGGGCACCAGTGGCTCGCGCCCTTTCCCTGCTCCCACAGCTGCGCTACTGTGGGGCTTGCAGGTGGGTGCTCCAGGGCACCGTGCAGTGGGGCAAGGCATTCACCTTGCACTAATTTGTTACAAACAATGTCACCTTGACATCAGTCGTGCTAGTTTATGTTTCTGTCTTAATTTTCAGGGTGAAAAGGCCTGTAATGTGGGCAGGAGTAAGGTAGTACTCCTCCATCCATAAAGCAGTATTCTGGATGAGTTTCTGTATGAGACCATTTCATGGGGACTATGTCCTTGAGCAATTCATGTAGTCTAAATCGGGAATACTTGAACTCAAGTAAACCTTTGAGAAGCTGTTTTCAGTAGGTGGCACATTTCTGAATGGTAGAAGCAATAACTTACCTGAATAAGTATATCGCATCTGTTGTTCATGGACTAAATTTTATCCCTCTCCAAAAGTTTCTGTCCTTCAGATGAATTACTGAAAAAATGGAGGACATGGTAGTACGTAACGCCATCGTAATAACAATTTGGGTTCTGGTTTTGGCTTAGTGGAAACTGTAAAAGATCACAAATTATTTTAAAAAACAGTTGACAAAACTAGCACATGAATACCAGCAGGAGGTTAGACTGCTTTCTGTTTACAGACCACATATTAACATGTTATGTATTTTCTCTGAAGGAAGTAGAAATTCGAAACAAAGACCTGGAAGGCCAGCTGTCTGATCTAGAGCAACGTCTGGAGAAAAGTCAGAATGAGCAAGAAGCTTTTCGCAATAACTTGAAGACACTTTTAGAAATTCTTGATGGAAAAATATTTGAACTAACAGAGTTACGAGATAACTTGGCCAAGCTAATAGAATGCAGCTAAAGAAAATGGGATTTCAGTGCCAATCAGCTTAAAGATGCACTGTCTCTCTTCATAGGACTGTGTTGGGCTCTGCATCAAAGTTGCACAAAATTAGAAAATGCTCCTCTGAGAGGGCTTGTTTTAAATTTGAGTTGTATTTCAGTGTAAAATTTAGAACTCTGCTTGTAGCTAGTTGAAGAAAAAAACAACAAACAAAAAACTTGAATTGCAAATTACCTCCTTGTACATTATTGGCCATAGATAACTTGAAAGATATTAACAGTAATTGAATGCAATCCTTTTCTAATTAGCAGTGATGGAAGAATTAGCAGTGTCCCAGGTCACATCCCCGTTTTGTGATAGACACAATATAGGTTATCTGCTGTTTTATTTATTTAAGATATTTAATTGCTGTGTTTTGTGCAAGAACTTAGTGATGACAGCCCTGTATTTTGTTGTTCTTAATAATTTCTCAGGATACTTTGCACTGTGGAGAAGCAGTGCCCTTACCAATTTATTCTTGCCAGGAGTGAGAGAGAGTTGCATCTTTAATTGAAACAAAGTTACTATAACTGCTTGTATAAAGTTCTTCCTTTTGGGGGTTTTTTGTTTGGTTGGTTGGTTGTTTTGGGGTTTTTTTATATATATATATCTACTGGAAGATACCGTATTTCTTTATGGAGCTTACTCTGGTGTTCTACAATATTGTCCAATGTAAGGTTTACTTTTTCATATGAATTCCATGTAATTACAGTGAGATACTATCTTCCACTTAGCTATATTTTGAAGCCAACCAATGATGGAAGGTGAGTGCCCCAGGAGAAAAAAAAAAAGGCAAAAAACCCCTGAGAATTTTAAATGTAAAATTTGACATNAGAGCTATTGCAAGGGATTACTCGTACACTGAACTTGTCCAGCCAAGAAAGCTGTTTCTAGAAGTTTTGTTGTCATAACAAATTGAAATGGAGACATATTTACTCTTTTATGGATCTTCATATCACATCTTTATTGAAACTGCACCAGGCAATATTCTGAACTGTTAACTAAATGTTTAAAAACAGGAAATTGAATTCAGTTATCCTCAGTGAGCAGGTTTTAAAGTTGTTTTGATGTAATTTTAACAGACTTTTGGCAAACACACATTTCTTTATATAATAGATTTATTTAAAAAAAAAACCTCTTTGAAAGGTAAGCCAAGTGTCACGTGTCTTGCATCAAAGTACATTCTTGCCATAAATTGCTTGTAATGTTGAAGAGGGCTTTTTTAAAATGTATGAATGAGTGTCAGACTTCAAAGTCAAAAGATGCACTGACCTTTCTTTGCTCCCCAAATTAATTTGAATGTTAAACATGAAATCTAGCTGCTTATTAAATTTGTTCAACACAATTTTCTCCACTTAGAGACTGCTATTCAAAACTAGAAAACATAAGTTTGTTTTCATGTGTGTACTGTGTGTATATACCATATAATACACACAGGTTCTCATTTATATTAGAAATACATGCTTTATTTCTAAAATACCATTTTAAATCACTTTACCAGTGATTTATCAGGTCTCCCCTGACTAGTCAGGAAAATAGTTTAGGTCAAATGCTAAACCGTCATGTATTATACGGTATGTGATGTACACAATGTTTAAGTTTTCTCCATATTTTTAGGGTATTTTCTCAACTATTTTATTTATTAAAGGGGTGGGAGGGAGCTTGGTTCAGTGTGCTACTGGTTGAAAACTTTGTGGTGAGCTACATGTTTTTCATTTGTTGGATTTTAGACGGTGGTGTGTATATCTTCATCAGGTCCAGATGAGCAGATACGACCAGTTTTTAATTTACTTGGGGATGTTTGGGCCTGATTCTCCTCTCACTTGAGCTGCTGCAAACCAGATGTGTCCTTGATGTGATGTCAGCAACATTCAGTTGGCATAACATCTGTGGAAGTGCAAGGAGAATCTGTCCTGTTAATGCTCAGTGGACATAATAAGGATGAAGAAAGAATAAAAACACAGAAAGATGATGATGGAATAAATGTAATATTATTTTTAATGATATTATTATTGACATTTTTAAAGATATGATGTCATTTACATGTGGGGAAATAGTGGACAGAAATATTTCCACTTAAATTTTGTGAATATGTGTGGTACATGAGTATTTCTATGTATACGTACACACACATATGTATATACAGAACATGGAAGAATTTAGATGTGCACATTTTTAATATTTTCCTATTGAAATTAAATTTAAAATTGGAAATTGATATTTGAGAATTTCTTTTCTCATAGAGTAGATACTCTTCATTTCTGTTTTTTTAAATAATACAATTATTGAGGGCTGCACCTTTGAATTCCCAAATAGTTGCCAAACATAAATATGGGATAAGGTGGACATACGTGCACATATAAATAAAATCCTGTTGCTAAGACGATTTTTAATGTTTATGTACAGTAGGTGAATGTGTAGAAATTGTGACCTAAAGTTCACACTTAGGTGGCTATACCTACTGTAGCCTCTCCACTTCTGTTTTAAGATAAAAGTTTGCCTGTTTGAAACATTACTTTCCCAGAGACAGGTATTATACGTTGTATCTATCTTTGATGAAACTATGGGAATATGTATACAAGAAAACAGTGTTGAGTACTATAGCCTGAAAAGATGACCATGAACTTGCACTGGAGGGGATATCAGTCACATCGCGTATAACTTGTTATATGGCAACTACAGTCTTGTAAAAAAAAAAGGCAAAAAGAATTACCAAAAAACCTAACAGAAATACCCAACGGGGAAAAAAAAAAAAATAAAAAATACAGTTTTTTATTTTGAAATACACTTGCTGTTCTCTGGAGAATGTACTTTTACTTTTTATTTTTTTCTTAAATCTTTTTCAAGTATGTGCAATTGATAGCAGCAGCTACCTTAATCCTTCAGGTGCTACTGGATTTTGCATTAGCATGTTATGTTGTGAAATCCTGACTTTGACATAAAAGATTTTTGTAAGCATATCCCCGTCTAGATAGTTAGTTTTTGGAGTGTCTTGTTCATAATCCATATGCCTCAATGATCCAGAAATTGCATTTTTCTATGTGGACAAAGTAAAACGTGTGAATTAATCTGTCTGTTGCAGACTGGGAATTCCTTTTCCTGGCTAGCATATCCAGGAAAGAGGAGAACAAAATGAACTGATAATGCAGAAATGCTATTATAAGGTCTCTAAGAAAATACATTTTCAGGTAAAATATAAATAAATAAAGGGCTAAACCAGACGTAACACAGATAAGTATCATTTAATGCTATCGGTGGCATTCCCAGGATAATTCCTTTAAAGAAAACTCTTCAAGAATGAACAATGCGTCAATTAAACATGAATATTTTGGGATGTCTTTTCAGTTGTCAGTTGTGAAAGGTTTCTGATTTCTGCTCATTTTTCTACCAGTTGCGGATTAACTTCAGGTTTACCTTCAATAAGAGGCTAAACCTCAGTTCGTTCTATCATCTTTTATGTTCTGTACTGAAGTGGCTACTGAACAGTGCTCTGTGAACGCCGCATTCAAAAGTCAAAATCAAAGCCGCCTTCAGAAATACCGCATGGAGAGAGGAATGAAAAAACCGTTGCAGACCTTAATTCTCTGCAGAACTGGGGATGTCAGTAAAAGCACTTAATTTGGTTGATTGCAGAAATCTTGGATCTTGAGGCCAAAGATAAATCTGATCAGAGATTAGATCTGGATGTCAAAAGACAGTTAAAAAAAAGGACCATCAAGAAACTCCATCCAAAGGCACGTAGTTCAGTCTTAGTAACTGAACATGCCAGCTAAGTGCACAGCTATACCTGTTTTTTTTTTCAGGAAATGGACCTGACTCTGCAAAGCAATGTTCAAATTGTCTTGTTTACATTTTCTTAGTAATGCTGCATATGTGCACTACCTCTGAATGGTGCTAAGCAGAGAACGTATCACGGAACGATTTATTTTTTTAAATCTCTATTTTTGCTTAGTAGCATTAGTTCCTTGTTTTACTCCACTTACTTCAGACAAGTAGGATTAATTTTCCCCATTATGTTAAATGTTTGGGAACAATAGAGTTTTGTGTTAGATCCTGGAGTCAGTTCAGCTCATGTCGACTGTTCTGGCCGTGCAGCGTGGCCAGAAAGCAGGTGCAATTGTTTATATCACCATACCTGCAATACCTCTAGATACTATAGCGAGAAGTGGGTTTTCACACCATGTGGGGTCTCGTAGCTTGCCTGCCACAACCTCTCAGGGACCTGTAGCTGCCAGTACTGCCTCTGCACTGCTGGCAGCTCATCCTAGGACCAAAGAAACACAAGCCTGATTTATACTCACGTTCTCCCTCATTTCTGGGTCTTGCATAAGCAAAGCTCAGCTGCAACAATACATCTGGCAGTTTGTGTCATTTTCAGATACAGGCATGGGAAGGAGGAGTAACCATCAAAGATGTTTTAGACTGGAGTGGTGGGGACGGGGTTGCAGAGTTGTCAAAAAGATTCCCTTACATGGAACCCGTAGGCGAGAGTGGTTGGCATAGCAAAGGACAGACCACCTGAACTGCACAGCAGCAACAAAAAGTTGGTTGGATCTTGCTTTCCTTAGGTATTCACATCATGCTAATATTGAGCACACCTGGCTTGCCCCAAAACTCTGCTCTGATTGCTATAGGCTTCTCAAGGTCAGCATTAGGTGTGTGGTTCATGAACACAGCCGAAGTCCTGGCCATCTGCAAACCCCATGTCCTTGTGGTCTTTTACCTTCACAACTCTAGGGGGTTTGGTATCAGTACGAGTCGTTGGTAGTGGTTGGTGACACACACTATTTTTTCCTGCCATCAGTTCCTGTCACCGGTGGTGTTTGTGTAACAAAGTTCTGAGCTGGGTTTTGGGGTTTTTCTTTCTTTTAACTTCGAAGTACTTTCAGACCTTGTCCATCCCTGCTCTGGGGATTCTCATCTGCTCTCCTCTGAGTCTCATTTCACTGCATGGATCCAGCAGTGTGTCAGCTGCTTTTGCTTCCACTAGATTGAGAATAGCAACGTAGAAGTTTTCTTGGAAGAGAACTTGCATTTCTGCAACTGTGGTAATTCTTGAAGAGGAAGAATTTTTTTTCCCAGTAGATCAAGAAGGAGGCAGAGCCCAGGACCTTCACAAAAAATAACGTGCATCCAGGTGCTAAGGGGAGAGGAAGAGCTACACTGACAAGGTATGTTTAAGTATAATCTGCGTGTATGATTTCCCCCTTTTGAGCTAAACAGGTCGTGCAGATATTTGCAAGCTTAAGATTTTCAGAGAGGGAACAAGACCTTTGAAATTCTCTGAGTCTGGATTGTATTTTGTTAAATGATGATGGGAATTTTCTCTAAACAAAAGAAATGGGAAGCAAAATTATCTTGTACTTCCCTGCAAGAGAGACGTCACAGCCTTTACCTGTGGATGGAAATGTAAAAATTAAATCTACTTTCTGTACATCTGAATATACTGTTATTTTTATAATTCCAGCAGTGTTGTTTCTCAGGAATCTGCAGCAATGGGAGCCAGAAATCTATCGGTGAAAGGCACAGCTCTCTCTTTGACTTTCACTTGAGAGGAGACAGGATAGTAATGTGTAGTTGAGCGGCTCAAGTAGTATCTAACCTGAGCATCCCGCACTGAGTCCCTGCTGCTCAGCCTCACTGCTACAGCCTGCTAGCTGTGTGGAAGCTAGCCCAAACGTGGCTGCACTTGCCACACTCACTGTCCAAGAAGCAACCCCGGAGGGTTTGTTGTCCTTTGTTCAGAAACTGCTGGTTCAAACTGTAGCCCCGTTATTACCAGTCGAGCCCTTTTGCTCCAGAGCATTCTGCACATTTGGAGATTTGCTTGCAGGGGGAGAAAACAGGGGAAATTTCATTCTGCAGATCTGAAAGAAGCAGAGTTATGTTCTGGTTTGATATAAGCACCTTTTCCCCATCTCTTTGAAAGAAAAAGAAATGATGAAAGCTTTATTTGGGGTGGTTATTGTTGTCATTTGAACCTACAGGTCAAAACTTTTTTATCCTATATTTCTTCTCTTTTTCCTTTTTTCTGTCTGTGTTCTTTTCTCCTGCGTAACATGGAGCAGCCAAGCACATGTTTACAATAAATGTAGGAAAGTCCTAAACTGCTTATGGAATGAGATACATAAACATCCAGTGTCCTGCTCACCAGGCAGGCACTTCAGCAACCCAAGCAACAAAACACATAAAAGGTATCTTAGGTATGAGGTGCTGTCTGTTGTGCATGAACATCTCTTAGCCTCAGCAAAGGAGTCAGCCAGCCAAAGAAGCCAAGAGATGAGGCAATGAAGAAGCGTCAGGGATGTTCTAAACAAGCATTACCGAAGCATGCCATGAGGGAGTATTTTGAATCAAAGCTGGCTAAAACAGTGAGCAATGCCAGTATTTTCAGAAGACAGGAGTTTGTATGCTCTTTATTGATGATGACTGCATTGCAGAAGTAGAAAACTCCTATAAGGCATGTTTAACTCCAGTCAAAATACAGTAACGTGTCAGGATTGGCAGGCTGTTTCCAGAAGAAGTGTCTTCTAGGATGATTTTCCTGCAAAAAAAAAAGGGATCATATCCCAGGCAGCAAAAATTCCCATCAAGCCAGAGGATTTCTGTCATCAGCTAGGATAGGAGACAGCTCTTTTACAAAGGAATTAAGGCAACATTTGGAAACTTCCCTGAGATAACCGGTACAAAGATGAGAGCAGATCTCTGTGTGGCAGCTGCAATGTGCCAAAGTCAGACTGGGAAATGTAGCTACAAGACTTGCATTCTGGACTGGCAGGACAGGCAGGTAGCAAACTTCTGTAGGTTCAAAGGTTTTTAAAGGAATTGTGACACTTTGGCCAAATTGCAGTAATGAAGCTGTAACAAGGACATATGTATCTAAAAATAAAATCCAGAAGGAATTAAGGCCTCTCAGAGCGCAGTGGAACTCAGCCCCGTGGATGAGCAAGCAACCACACCAGACACTCTCGGTATGTCCAAAGATGCAATATCACCTCCGTAACCCTGGCAGAGAGGAGGGTTTACTTACAGGATAAAAGCAAACAGATTAACCAGCCATTAAGGCTGGTTTTACACCTTGGTGGTGGCTGTGGAGTTCACTGTGACATTTCAAGTCTTGACCTGCTGCACCAGAAGAGGGGGCCGCTACTTGAGGAGTTTGTAAGCTGACCTCCATGACCTCCATAAGCATAGCCCTATGTCTTATATTGGATAAAAGCTGGGGCATAGCTACTTGGAAAATAGTTAATTGGTGACAGTGGTGTGTCAAGGGATCAGGCCTTCATCGGCTGGAAGGTCTTGACAGATACAAGTGAAGAAATTCTAATTTACAGTAGTTCTGTATATTACTTTTTTTTTTAAGGAAGCCCCATGACTTGCTATTGCAATGCCATGTTGATGGGCTAGTGGAAAACATCTTAGTGTCCTCTTGGGAAACAGCTCACCCAGTGGAAGAAGCCTAGCTCCAAAGGGAGCAGAAGCTAAATTTTGCATTCAATCACGTAACCAAGCTGGTGCTGACAGTATGAAAAGCTTGCTTACTCATTCCTGAAAACTTGAGTATCCACTAAGGACTTCAGCAGATTGGTGTATCTGCGCTTCGAAAGGCAAGACTTCAGATCTGTTGGGCAGCTGATGGCTGGGAGTAGAACCCAGGTTTATCCCAGATGGTTGGTAGTGCAGCCTTGACAAATGCTGGATGGGACACAGAGTTTCTGTTTAAAGTTTTTTATTGCAAATTGAGATTAAAAGCTGAAGACTTGAGGGTTTTTTTTTTTTCTGTTAAATGGGACATAGCATTGACTTGGAACTGTAACTGCTTTTGAGTATATAAATGTGGTTTAGATGTAATATATGTTAGTTTGTATACAAATCTAAGCAAAGCATGTCCTTGTAGGCAACCTGCAGCTCATGTTCTCCCTGAAAATGTAGACTGAGTAGACATCTTTTTTTTTTTTTTTTTTTTAAAGAAAAGTGACAAAATTCATCTCCTGAACAGAGATTTGCTCTATCAATCAAGCATGGTTAACTAATGCTACCTTTGACTGAGGATGAGTCCTGCAGTCCTCCCATCTTTTCCCAGAATGGATTAAATGAGAGCAGACATGCTCTGAGCATCACTTGCTAGCATGCAGCTTTTCTTGATCCGTTCTACTGGCCATGAGCACTGGAGGAACGGCCCATGAATGGCCAGACCTCGCAAAGGTGGCTCCAGTAACGCAGCCCAGCCCAGCGTGGCCTGTGCCAGGCTGACCTGCTGAGCATGGTTTAATTTAAAGCTGAGTGACGGAGCAAGGTGGTGTGGGGGGTGATGAGACACATAAAATGCTGTTGCAGAGCGTGAGGGAATAATTTGTTCATACAGCGGTAGTGGGCAGGAGGAGAAGTAATGACCTTATGTTTCAGCTTAGTTTGATATTAAGAGAAGCCATCAACCAGTAGGCACTGCAATGGATCACCTGGAGAGGCTGTGACCTTCCATCAGTAGAAACCTTCAGGAAACTGTTACGGGAATGACAGAGGTATATGTGCTCCAGCAACAAAAGGATAGGATGTGTGATTTATTTTTTTTTTTTTAAATATTATTAGTTTTATTTTTTAATGCCAATTCAAGACTTTTTTTAAAAAAGACCATGTCATTAGAAACCAAGAGCAGTGTGCAATGGCTTCTTTGTCATGTTGTTTTTGCAGGACTGTCCACTCCAACAGTCATTTTACTCACAGCAAGTGAGTGTGGGGGAAAAAAAAAGGCCATCACTTTATGATGCTTCATATGAAGTTGATTCATAAAACATCTGTTGTGTTGTTTAAATTGTGCAGTTAACATGCATGGCAGTTTGAGCATGCATTGATGATTTTTTTGTACACTAAGAGCTCAGTTACATTCCTACTGAAATTTAATGGGATTAAAATAAAGTACTGAGGAGGAAAAAGTATAGTTAATATAAATGCTTTGTATGAATTGCATGATTCTTCAATTTTTCTTATTCCTGTGACTTTTAAACAGTAATATACAGAGGGAGTGTGATGCAACTTACGTAAGTTGTTTATGATAAAAGAATGAAGTAAACAGTGAATTTTGCTTGAAAGACCATGACTCTGCTTGGCCTTATGTAAGCAATATGGGGCATAGTGAGATATCTCAGAGAAGTCGAGCCTACTGTCTTCCATGGCAGGGAGAACAAGCGGAAACAAGGTAATACAGGTGATCTGTGGCACAAGCATCTCCAACAAACATCCCACAGAAAGCACACAAATACAGTAGGAACAAAGGGATAAGGCAGCAGATACAGGGCATGATCTTGAATGTAAAATTTGTTTTGTTTGGGGTTTTTTTTCCCCAGAGTTTTGGTTGATTAACGAGGAGAGAGTGAAACCCAGCACTAATGCAGACAGGCAGCAGCTGTAACAGCACCAATAAGAATCTCTGCCTGTTTTTATCCACCAGCCTTTGCTGTTGAGGCAAGGTTTCAAGGGAGATGTGCCGTCTTTGAGCTGATGAAAGTCTGGACAGTGAGCATGACAGTGGTGAAGATCTGCATAAAGTTTAGAGAAAGTAAGAGAGACGGAGAGTCTCAGTGCAAAGGGGGAAAGGGCAGGAGGGCCTCTCTGTGGGAACAAGTCAGGCCTGCAATTCTGCAGGTGGAGAGTTGGACAGAAACTTGCAGCACTTCTGTGAGGAAGGTAGGTTTTGTGGCAACGCTACCATAGCTTCCAGGTAAACCCCCTGGAATTATTTTCTGCTGTAGTGGAGTTTGTGTCAGCAAAGTGATGCTTGGAACAGTTAAATGGTTGACATGTTACATCTGAAGTTTACAGAGGCTATGTAATGTTAGGTTAATTACATCCCTCCCTCCTAAAAGGTAAAAACACAGTGGCAAAACTCCATAGCACTAGACCTCAATAAGTGATCTGCAACATGAGCATAAAGCTCAGGTTCTGGTGGTGGCAGTGACACTCTCGTGGTTTGGTGATTCAGAGATACTGCAGAACGCCAGGATTTGTGTAAGCTCCATCCTACAGCAGGAAAAAGCCTGGAAAATGGGCTTCTCCCTGTGACTGGAAGCAGCAGTAAGAACTGCTGGGAAAAGGTACAATTCATAAGTTTTGGAAAAAGAGATCTGACAAACTCACTTTCCATTTCTACTTCTCTCCCTGATCCCCATCCCCTCTGCCAAGTATGAAGTGGTGTTAACAGAAACAAACCCTACATATACCAATGATTTCTGTGAGAAAGAGGTGGTGTTTTATTTCTACAAGTTTGAGGACTGTGGCCCAGTGAATATTTATTTTACTCTGTACCTTTCCTTTCCATCTGACATGTAACGAACATGAAAAAAAGAAATAAATTATGGTTCTACCCATCTTCTATGTGTTGTACAAACATTTAGGCCTTATTCTGAGTAGTGTATCACTGCCTTCCAAGTGTGCCTGTGGATATACTCACTAATTTGCAATTCTGATGCATGCATTAAATGTACTTCCAACCTGTAGGAACACCCATTAAGAGTCATAAAAAAGCAGCTACTTCTGAAGCCAATGCCCAAGTAGACACCAGCTGATGGTAGCAAATACTCTTAAAGAGAAGTTTGTCCTGCAGAGCAGAATGTGTGAAGACACCCACACCGGGGTCACACCCCCTCCCAAGGGCACGTCGAGAGCATTAGGAACAGACCTCGGCTACAAAAACAACCCTCTTCTTTCATAAGAAAAGTCAGTGACGATCAAAGAACTTGCTTATTTCAAAACACATTTCCTACTTGTTCTACGTGTTCTGCCACAACCCAAAATTAATAGCATATGCCATTATTTATCACCAGAAGTGAAAAACACCACTAGAAAACCTGACCCAGACAGGCCTTGGATTTTGGTTAAGACAGTTTGCAGTGTAGATTTGTATTGCAAGTGCAACCTCTGTTTTACTTTGTAATTGTAAATGTTGTACCTTTTTGTTTTCCCAGGATTGTAACTGCACTAAAAAGTTCCTGTTCCATAAATACACTGATTTGCTTTTTTTTCCTCGTATTAAAGGACCAGCTGGGCATAGAACCTACGTACACTGACTTACCTCCACTGTAGTTCTTGTACCAGAAACACAGGAATGAAAGAAAAAGATACACAATACAAACATATCTCTGCATGCCGTAATTTTTTCTAAGATTTAAGTCTAGATAAATAGTAACACAAAATGGCTGGGGGGGAAGCCCAAACAGCTGACAACTCCATTCTGGGAGATAACTGGTCATCTATTTTGGGCTATTTCCTCTCCCCTGAAAAAAAAAAAAAAAGGCTAAACTCTTCAAAACACTCATAAAGGTACTTCTGAAGTATCCAAGTTCTTCATACACAATCTAGTTTGCTTTTGAAATATTATATTGCACATATACCAAAAAAGCAAATAGTGGAGAAGTCGCATTTTTTGATTTCAGCTTTTCCATTATCGTTCTTTGTCTTTCCAAGGGATTGCAAGTGGAGGTGTGCTCTCTCCGTGTAATGGCATTGCCACCAGCTAGCTCCAACAGGGTAGAAGAGCGTAATAAGGGAGCTAAGCTCTTAGTATTTCTGGGTTTAAATTTTCACCCTT
>VYZW01036051.1:14544-30884 GCA_013401315.1 Balaeniceps rex
CCTATTCTAAAATGTAGGTGTTTGTTAACGCTAGTAGCAACTAGATATTCAAGTTCCAGTGGAATTCAAGGATTACACAACTCTGCAGAAATAGTGAAAATGAATGAAAAAACTTTGCAGATGTTTGCAATGAAGAATATTTGAGGCCCGGATAATGAGTTCACACACAAGGTGAAACTATTAGGATCAAACCTGGTATCAGAAAAGAGAAGTTGGAAGTATCTAGGACGTCATTTGACACTGCGTTGCACATTTGGGGTGTTGGCTCCCATCTTATTCCCAAGTTAGAGCCTCAAAAAGAGGAAAGCCCTGTATTATCACATTACCTAAGATTTTCATTATCAGAAACACTAGAAAGTATATTACTAGAAAATAAATGAGAATTTTGCTACTTAAACATAATCTCCAAACCATCTGTTTTATTCAAACACCATTTGATAAATCTACAGAAAGATAGTAAAGGGCTCTCTCTTACGTGCTTGGCACTAACGATAAGGAGTTGCTAGGTCATTAGAGAAGTGTTAGATGGGAGTTACTATGTCATATTTAAACTCCTGAACCATAGTGCCTCAGCAAGTAAAAGGCGATATGGTAGTTGCTCAACATACAGAAAGTTGTAAACATTGAGCATGATATTTGAGTTTGCCCTACCTCTGTCCCCAGCTCCTACCTGGGACAGTGAATAGACGTGCTTATGTGATTTGTGATAATGGCTCTAATGACTAATTTTATCTGCAGAAAAGAGGAAGAGATTCAAAGTCAATACTATTGCAAGTCGAGCTCTGACTGTACTATATTTTAAAGTGATATTAACAATACCTGAAATAAATTGAAGATGACTGCAATTTAAGGGCAGAAAATGAAATAGGTCTTATTTAGCTGTGTTAGAGTAGTTTTGCCATATAGTGGGGTGTAAGGTTTCTAGTTTTTTAGACATACAGTATCTTATTGGTAAGGTCCATGCCATCTTGGCACAAATCATGGAAACAGGAAGACAGAGTACTGAAGCTGAGCCCTAAGCAAGGAATTTATTTCAGCAACTTTTATTTCATGTTTTGAAGGCTTACATGGTAACTGATGAGCTAAGCCCAACACAGGGACCTAGAAACTATATTCTACATTGCTTAATTCTTTTGTTGCACAGACTTTTGTAGAAATGCACAGATGTAGCGCCAACAGAATTCATATGGGTACTTCCTCTTGGGTTGGAGAAGCAAGCAGTGGTAGATGGTGGCTGAAGGAAATTTCTTTGGCTGGCACTTGAATGCAAACAGTAGATATCTTTACAAGAAATAATATTCACTAACAAGGACTGTGCCATGGCTTTCTGATAATGTTGGAGTGTTTTGATTAGTTGGCTTTGTTTGTAATTAGCAAGACAGTGCTGCAAGTAGCAGTGCCTTAAGGTAGAAAGCCAGATAAATATATTTGTTAATGTAAATATGAATGCAACTGGTGAAGATGAATTTATAAAACACAATCCAGACCTACATCAATAGAAAGTTCTAATTCATCAAGTTGATTCAGTAATAGATAACAATAACTAAAAGGCTGTTGCTTAAAAAGGCCTGCAGCAGTGAAATGTGCCATTAAAAAAAAAAAAAAAACCATTAAAAAAAAAAAAAACAAAATAACACACAAACTACCCATAAGTAAAGCTTTGTATGAACTGCTGAAAGTGTTCAATTAAAATGCTGATAAATCTCTACTGGTAATAGTAAAGCAGTTAGTATAATTCTGATAAATATGATTCTGAGGTATGAAATATATTACTTACCGATGAGAGGGATTAATCAGCTTTTTTGTTTACGGTAAATAAATAATGAAAAAGAATAAGAAAATTGCTACAATATGACTGTATCAACTGAGCTTTTCCAGTTCTCTATTTGCTCTCAGCCTGAGTAGTCAAGTATAGGCAATTATATATGAGAATATAAAACGTATATAATGTCAAAAGGAATGTGTTTTATGGCCAGGAAGTGTTTGATCTGGGCATTAAAGTAAAATTCTGCAGTAGGGAAGCACTTAGTTGCAGCAGGAAGTCCAAGAGTCTGTAGCACAATATAAAGCCGGTTGAGCTGTTTGTAAGGCACTGTAGGGTGTAAACAAGCATTCCCTTTGCTTCATATTAATAAACTACAAATAGGCATGGGCATCCTGAGCAGCCCTGTGGAACATCAAGGAACATTGACTGCATAACACTGGGCTTAAGTGCAATTTTTGGAATAATTATAGCAAAATGTACTAATGGCCTGAAAAAGAAAAAAAGTATTTGATCGTATTTCTTAGAGTCATATGGGTCTCCAACTGAGAAACCATCTGATCTTTGTTCTCCTCATATTTCTAGCATTATGATTTGTTGCCATAGAGAATACGAGCAATGTATCCGACTCCTGTGGTACTGTTTCTCTACTAGGACATTTTCTCCATACCATGTTGAACCTCATGTTGAAATGATCCACAGAAAATGTGAAATGTGTGAACTGTGAGGAATAATGGTGTAGCCTTTTCACAATGCACAGAATCCTATCAACACTAATGGGAACCTGGTGGGCAGAATGGGGAAATTACAACATCATGTCTGAGCGGCATACAAAGTGCCAAGCATGTGTTGACTTTCAGCATCCTCTCTCTCCTGTTTTCTTGTGAGAGAGGCAATGTGGCATCTTCATACATTAGTACTTTCCAGATTACCTAAAAAGAGATGCACGGATCTGGTGGGCGTAATCAGAGCCACATTTTGTCTGTTTTATGTTGATGACATACTATTAATAAAAGATTTACAGTCCTCTTCAATTTCCTTGTGCCTAACTGCAGGAAAACAGTGTCAGGGTTATGCTTGTATCCATTCAAAGGAGTTGATATGCTGTAAATATTGTGTCTTTAATAGTCCTTGTTGTTGCCTATTAGAGCCTTTGCATCCTATGTTCTTGTCTTTTGTTGCGGTCCTGCCCTGACAAACATTCCCCAGGGTGAACACCACTGGTCAGTAGAGGAACAAGTGGCTATAGAAGAGTTGCTATACTTTAGATGTGCTTTTTTGCTACTTACTAAAAAAGCTATGGGGTGGGGTGTGACGCATTATAAGGAATGATGTGCATAAAAGAAATGTGCAGACACAGATTGTGCTGGAAAAAGATGCCAGTATTCCTTGTGCCACCTGCTCTGTATAACAGAGCAAATATGGAGGAAAAAGAACATTTATTGATTTTTGGCACTCACTTTTGGTGAGGATTTGGGATACCCACAAAAGTAAGCAGAAGTTATGTGTTTGCTTAATCCTTTACTTGCAGAAGTGAGAGAGGCCCAATGGGAAAAGCTTTTGTTCTGCCATCAGTCACGCAGCCAGTGTAGCTTTGCTATTGCAGGGATTTTAACTGCCATTCTCACAGGTTGGTAGAATTACTGTCCATCTGTGGAAATGGTAATGGTGGAAGGTTTGGGAGAGAGAAATACAGTGGGTTTTTTCCTATGGGAAGGTGTATGAAGCAGCTGCTATTCTGTAAAGACATGGTCTGTAACCTATAACATCTCTCTTGCAAGACCAGCTTCTGGAGAGGTGATGCTACGAGCAGGTGTCACTGCTGTGTTGTGCAGTGCTTACATCTAGACCAATATTCCCGACAGACAAATGTGCTCATGTGAAGAGATATGCAGTTCAGAGATGCTGTGTAATCTGCAATTTGAGAGCTCAAGCTCACCACAGATCTCCCAAATTTCCATTCAGTGTGTATCATTTGTTTGACCTACTTCAAAAATATAAACCTGTTGTGCCATGCTCAAACTGGAAAATAGCAGTGCATAGTAAAGCAAAATACTTTTGTGGAAAGCGTATCACCTTTCTGCTGCAGCAGAAGGGAGAGAGCATAAACTACATAGAGTAGACGCTAGTTATGATGTTTAACAAACTACTGGAAAGTACCTGTGGTAATAAGCTTGGCATAAGAACTTTTATATAAACTAGAAGCAAACCTTTTTTTTTTTTTAATGGGAAACTCATCAAACAAATTACTTTTTATAAGTGTTTTTCCTCCATCTAGTTGTTGCTGTTTATGTTGTAGAAAGACAGATTGAAGAGATGATGAAGGAAAGATGAAAGTGCCTACCTTTCTTTTAATAATTACTGAAAACATCTAGAATAAGCTCTTTGGAGTGCTGAAGGGAACAACTTTGTGCCACAGACCTGCCAGAACTTCTGAACTGAATTTCTGTGTCCTGCCAGTTCTTGGAATAAAACTGTAAACAAAGCAGCAGCTATCGTGTTTCAGAGTCTGTTTCAGATATTGGATATTACAATCCAAAGGAAAGTTTCCTTTGGCTCCTTTGTACATTAGTCACAATTCTGTGTGGGAGAAATATGCAGCTTGTTGTCTTGGAACACAGTTATATAGTTTGTATCTTAAAAGCTAGACAGAAATATTCTTTATATGGCATTTAAAATGAAAAAGGGCGGGGGGGGAGAAACGTTAGGATTTTTAGTGGGAAGTACTGTAGTCCTATCTAAGCTATATATCTGTATGGCATTAAAAGAGAGATATGAAGAAATCAGAGAACAATTGAGTGATGAAATTCCCAATATTCTTGTTAGGTCTTTCAAAAAGGTAAAAATAAAGCATGGCACTAGCAAGCAGTATACATTAGTTTGGTATGAACTGTTTTCCCTGGAGACTTCTGGTAGAGAAGTGAAGAGTCATCCAGGGGGGCAGGGACGATACTCTATTCTAGCTATGGAATAAGCATGCTTCTGTTTCAGGAATTGGGACTAAATCCTAGCTTAATGAACTGTAAACAATGAAAATTGTAACACCTATTCTTAGACAAAGGAATTTCAAATGTGAGTTGGCAAATCCAATGTGGTCCAGGAAAATAAAAATGTTTTTTAAAGGGCAAAGGTATTGAAATTGACTTCTTTGATATAAGCCACATCTATTGATCTTTCAACTCAGTTCACTTCAATGAACTATCCATGGATCAGCTTTGAGACAAATCAGTTAATAAGAATAAAATATTAAGGTAAACCCAGCTACTTATAACCAAAGTTATTTCAAAGCTTTTTCTTTGGAAATGCATATTTGGAATCATTCTTGTAGTTTATGTGAAGAATTGTTAATGCTTTACTCTCAACTCTGTATTCCCACCTTTCCTTCCCAATGTGACTGTGTTCACTGCAATCACACAGAAGTGCTTTTGTAAACTTCACTAATAATGGCAAAACAAACAAGATGATGGGTTGCAGAAGCAGTGACAGCCTGAAAATTTGCTGCTTTGGATACTTTGTTAAAGGCTTCTGCGTTCTTCATAGCTTCATTGTTCACTTATTTGTAAGGCTGAAGTGAATGATGGGTGTATACAGAGAATAAATGTGTGCAAGTAGAAACAAGTTAAAAGAAACCAAACATAACCTATAATTTAAGGGTGTAAAAGAAAGCAAGAAAACATAAAATAATATATTCCAGTCTGGAAGGATTTGCCTTTTTAACCATAAGCTCATATTTATTGTAATGAGTGAAGTGGTGAAATTCAAGCAGTCGTTGCAGTTCTGTGTTACGTTGGCTTGGCGTTACCATGAGCCTGTTTAACCTCTAAAAGAATTCAAGGGATAGTACATATCTTTACTTTTAAAGGACAAACATGAGTTACAAGCTATCAACTTCCATGTGATTGTGACTTCTGAAGTCTCCATTCCTCTTCAGGAACGGAGACTTCCATCCAAGTGGATCATGGAAGTTGATAATTTGCAACTCGTGTTTGTCCTTATGAAGATTTTGTTTGTTCTTTTGTTTAAGGTAAAATACATGTTCAACTTACGTAAGGAAGAGGCTACTTTCCAGTGTGAAGGCGGTCCTTTTAGTTGTTCAATCAAATGGTCTCTAGTTTTACAACGTGTTATCTGAAGTTCATTTACAATCTGTAATTAAACCATTCTTTCAAATACTTAATAGGGCGCAAATCAAGTTAACTAACATTTTTGCATCTCTCAAAATGTAACAAACACAAAAATGTCAAAGCAAATTAGAAGTTAGAAATCAGCATTCCCAGATTTACATAAGCATGCGAGAAGGGAATAGATATGATTTTTTTTTTTTTTTGACTGAGGATATGCCAACCTCACTGACATTTGTCCTGCTGAAAAAGAAGAGATTTCCTTAAAATTTCTTAGAAATTCAAAAATCCTTTTTAACTTTTGCTTAATTAAGAAAACCTTAAGGAAGCACACCCCATGTAGCATATTCCCTGATACAAAAATATGAACAAGCAACAGTATGTTTAGGAAGTAGACTCCTCTGTGATGATCTGAAATAACAACATGGTTCTTTCTCAAGTAAAATTTCTTGTGCTGTCATTGTCATCTAAATTATCTTTACCCAATCTCTTTCAGGAGCTGGTGGCTGGTCCCCGCTTGACTCAAATGAGCAGCAGTGGCTCCAGGTTGATCTGGGAGACAGAGTGGAGATTGTCGCGGTCGCTACCCAGGGCAGGTACGGGAGCTCAGACTGGGTAACCAGCTATACGCTGATGTTCAGCGACACCGGCCGCAACTGGAAACAGTACAGAGAAGACGACACCATCTGGGTAGGTCTGAACTGCAGATGCCTTTGGACCCAGATCTTTCTGGTTCAGGCTCATTTTGTCATTTGGAGAAACAGCTTCGGTTTCAGATCAGAGGAGTGCTGTAAGTGGTAAGAGAGCAGACCCGAGTGAGTCTACAGGGTGTTTTGATCTAAATGGGTTATGCCACTGACTGATTGTGTAATACAAGTTTAGGCCCTCAGGACTACATTGTTTTTCAGACTATGAGGATGCTCAGGGCACTCAAAATGACCTGCATGCTTCTGTGCCTGGTTGGCTTTGATTCAGGCACACCAGGGTAAATGGGGCTAATCACCTACATACTTTCTCCAGGAAATATGGAAATTAACTCTGTGTCTTATGCACACTTGCTGGCCAGAACAACAGAGCTCATGCTGGGGGAGGTGGGTGGTAAATTACTCCTCAGCTGGAGAAGGCTGGAGCTGAAGCATGAGTTGTGGGATGATTTAGCAGATACACTAAAAGTGCTTAAGGTTTTTCCTAAAATTTTAATGCAGGCTTGACACTTGCTGTGTCACAAGTTCAATGTATGGCCATTGGCAGGTGCTGTTGGTAGGACTGCAATGCTACCTCAGTTGTGGATGGAGAAGTTTAAAAGTCTTCCTTTCATATGGAAAATGTGAATTGTTAATGAATGGTAGCATCCTCTCTGTCCTATATTCTCTATTTCTGAGGATTGATAGCCTTGGTAGCATGATAGTATCTAGTGGTAAATGAAACACGTTCATCATGAAAATAAACCGGAACATTTTAAGGGTGATCAAGTAGACTTCTGGTTTTGTCTTAATTTTTTCTTTGGTAAACATCTCTGTTAAATGCTGTGCCTCAAAAGCAGATTTTGCTTCCAGAACATAATGATTGTGAATGAGGAGAGTTGTGGTGCAGCAGGAAGAGGGGAGAAGGGCTGCTTAATTTTTTCCTAACCATGTTGCAGGCAGTAGGGATGCATATACAAGGAAGTTAACATCTGCGATTTTAAAATCCATTGCACTGCCACTGTCTTTGTTTTATCATTGTTTGATTTAGAGAAAGCTAATGAAATCCTTCTTCCTTTAGAAAGGCAACTTTGGCCCAAAGATGGTCATAAAGTTGTCAAGTGTGGCTCTGCCTCACCTGTCACTTATAAAGTTATATTAGGCTGGCTTTGCTCCAGATACTTTTTTTTTTTTAGTGTTTAAAAACAGTGGAATTTCATTCTGGACTGAATATAGTGATCATTTAATCTGGCTCTTGACTTCTACCCTTGGGACTCAGAAATTCAGAACTGAGATATTTTTACAGACTTGGTGTCTGTGTCAGTGCTTCCTTCCCTGAAAATATTACATGCCTTGTTGAAATTTTATATAAAGACAAATTAATTTTTTATTACATGTCTAACTTTTCAGTCCTTTCCCTTTTGGAAACCCTTGACCTTTTATTTTCTTTTGTAAATAAAGGGAAACTTGAAAAGACAATATGTGGAATTTACCATGGCAAATCTTCATGCCTTAAGGATCCAGTTTTGTGAGTTTCTGATCTGGCACCTAATATTGCGCACAAGAATAAGAACAAGCCTAGCAGGCATTTGACAGTGAATTAGGATTTATGAAGAACCTGAACTCTCCTGTTTTACTAAGTGATCAGGCATGAAGGTGATTCAGAGCAGGCCCTGACACAAGTTCTAAAGCTTCAGTAGATCTGGAAGTGTGCTCTCTGGAGGGGTAATTTTTATACGCTTTTTAATGGAAACCATCATAGGCTATAGAGGATAGTTTTGTATATAATGGAGGAAAAACGAAATAGAATTTGGATGTGGAAAAGGTAACTCTGGGAGAAGGATTTGGATATTCTTCCCCTCACATTAGTTTCTACAAGTCACACTGACCATGCGACCCAAGAGTAATTCCAGTCCAGAAGGGCGATTTGCTCCACGTCCCCAGGCAGAGGGCCTGAAGGGGATGTTAGGATGCATCACCAAACTTTGCAGTTGGAAGAATCTGATAGTGCAAATCCGAAGTGGGCTCATTTGACATTTCATTAGAATCTACAGTCCACCTAAACTGGCAAGTGTCATTAACACCTCGGAGCTTGTATGCCTGCCCATGGAATTAATGAAGATCAAGAATTACTTCTGTACAATTTTTATTCTAACTGAAGAGAAAGTTGATTCTTTTTTTCCTGGCACTTTTGGATTTGTTTCACTGAATTAAATTAGATTTTGAGAGCCATTCAGACCACAAAAAGGAAAGCCAAAGAGGCTTTCAGAAGCGTGTATAGAATTATAATTTAAAATTTTGCAGTGTTTCTGTTTTATTGGCAGTAATCCTTTCCTTAGGCTTTTTTCTAACTAAAAAGAAAAATAGAAGTGCACTGTCCAGCGTATGTTGAAGGTTTTTCTATAAAAGGTAGAGCCTTGGATGAAATGAGGACAAGCACACCATGGTGCTTGTCCTAAACATCTGGCTGTTAAATAGCTGTAAGAGAAGTTCTGCATTGCACACCTCTAGGAAAGAACCATTGCCCTTGACTTAAGGGAAGGCAGTGGAGTGGACCATTTCACAGGGATAGGAAAACAGCACCCCAGGGTAGCCTCTACTGTGACAATCTGTGACAGTATACACTGTACCGATCTGTCACAGGATTGGTAGTTTCAACCTTGGAAATCTGTATCCCATTCTTTTTTTGGGGTGGGCAGGGTGGTCTGCCAAAGCAGGATTCGAGGTAGGAGTCTCCTACGTCAGGGCAAGGTGGCAAGTTACCAGGTTGCCTCTCATCCACAGGGAGTGCAGGGGCTAAAATCTAGGTTATTGTGGAAAATGCACCACTTCAGAAATCTCAGATGGTCGGGTGGGAAACACATGCCCCCCACAGGCTTTAACTTTGAAGCTTTTTTTTCCTCTGTCCTTAGGACAGGATTTTAGTACTCACTATGTCCCTCAGGACTTTGAGCTTTTTAAGTTTTCCTTTTTAAATTTTTGTGTATAGCTAGAAGGGCTAGAAGTTTACCCACTTCATTGCTTTTTGTTTCAGAAAGCTGTGCTGTTCCTAACTTAAGAGACAGTCAACACTGACTTATAGCTCAGATGGGGCTGTCAAATCAAAATCTTTATTGCCTGGAGATCATTAGATGACGTCTGCTGTATCAATATAAAAAATTGATATGCACTGGACCTGTCAGGTTCGCTGATACAGCTTCTACTTTAGTAAAACTAGCTGGAAGTTTGTGCTTTGCTGCATGGATATTACTGAATGTCTCACACCAGTTGGTCGTTGATGACAATTTATCATTCATTTGCAGCTGTTGAAAGGGGAGATTATGTATCAGTATAAGGGACCTAGATAGTCTGATGAATTTGTTTGTTTTCTGAAGGCAATATAACTATATGGAGAACCATTTGACAGAATAATGATATACTGAATTGCTGAAAAGAAGGATGTAAGAAGTACCTGGGTTTCAAGGCAAGCATTTGATTTCAAGTAGAAATTTGAGGTTTCACTTTGTTTTAATTTGTTTGCATTCCAGCAAAGGAAAACAGGGTCTTGAAATTTCTTCTCCACTATGTCTGTTAAACTAAACTTAGCAGAAATCCTTAATCTCTACTCAACCCAAGTCAGATTTGAAGTGCAGTTTCTCTGAGCCCATCTGCGTGACCCAATGACAAAGTTACGGAGTATTCCCATCTGGTTGTACTGGAGGGCTCTCTTGGAGGAGGATGTACTGGCACAGCTTTTCCCTGCTGCATGTCATGGGCCATCGGCCACATTTGGTGGAGGCAGCAGGAAGGCAGTAGCTCCTTTCATAATCCCGAAGTAAGTCTGCCCAGATGAAACTTTTCCTAATCATGTCTTCACAAATGTCTGATGCTCCATATTGTAAGTGGTGCTCCTGAAGAGGTGTTTCCAGCCACCTGGGTATAGGTTTTGTCCACCCTTGTGCCATGTGTCCTTTAGTGCATCTGAGACCTGGGTACATAAATTCTTTATTGGGCTGCCGATAAGACAGACGTTTGCACACCAGTATATATGACATATCACTAGTAAAAATCCCTTTCTCTTTATAGAGATTACAAGTCTTATTATCCTCCTCTCACGGCATGCATACAGCTCCCATCAACTTCACCGTTAATGAGCACTGCATAGACAGATCGCGAGGAGAATCAGAAAACCTCTTACATTTTCACTCAGCCTGTGTTTATGATGTTAGTAAATTCTGCAGCTGGAGTTGAAGACAAGACAGATTAGCCATTTAAAACCAATTTTCCAACCCCATTTGTATTTAAATAATCTTGTTACAAAAGGACTCTGTGGTTCAGAGCAAACTAGACTTATAATTATATTTTCAATATGGATAAATCAGCTGTGTGTGGACACACTAGCTATTGACTGGGAGACATAAAACATAAATCTTATTGCTTGTAACAAGTAAATGATTTTTCAGTGTTTTTAAGTGTTGAATAATTCAGAATTTACTTTACCTGCGTATGCACCACAGCTTGAGTCAGTCCAAATTGTGTATATTACTGGGACAAAAGTGTGGGCTGTGATACAACGCTATTTCATTTTAGATAGCAATTTTAATGCTATCTATATTGAAAAATACTTTACAAAGCTGTGTCCTGGTTTCAGCTGGGATAGAGTTCGTTTTCTTCCTAGTAGCTGGCATAGTGCTGTGTTTTGGATTTAGGATGAGAATAATGTTGATAACACACTGATGTTTTAGTTGTTGCTAAGTAGTGCTTACACTAGTCAAGGACTTTTCAGCTTCCCATGCTCTGCCAGGTGCACAAGAAGCTGGGAGGGGGCACAGCCAGGACAGCTGATCCAAATTGACCAAAGGGCTATTCCATACCATATGACGTCATGCTCAGTATATGAACTGGGGGGAGTTGGCTGGGGGGCAGCGATTGCTGCTCAGGGACTGGCTGGGCATCGGTCAGCAGGTGGTGAGCAATTGCATTGTACATCACTTGTTTTGTATATTCTTTTATTATTATTATTACTACTATTATTATTACTTTCTCTTCCTCTGCTGTCCTATTAAACTGCCTTTATCTCAACCTACGGGTTTTACTTTTTTTTCCAATTCTCTTCCCCATCCTGCCGAGGAGGGAGGAGGGTGTATCAGCAGCTGTGTGGTGCTTAGTTGCTGACTGGGTTTAAACCATGACAGTAGAAAAACACAATTATGCAGGAAGACACAAAGGAAAGGGGATGGAGCAAGCATAGATGTATGCAACAAAAGGAGAAAAGAGATGTTCTTTAGACAAAGTTTTGCAAAGAGAAGGGGAAGTTGTGGAATTGGAGGTAGACTGCTCTGACAGTGGCAGAGAAGGCTTTTGTATTAGAACAATGAATCTGTGCAGAAAGACAATGAGGGGAAAAATGGCATAGATAGTAAGGAGATGCTTCATACTCTGTGCAAACACATGCACGTACTTGCACATATTAAGTAGAAGTTTGGAGTCGACTGTTAGGTGGTGAAGCTTCTTATGCATCTGCTGTCAACTGCACATGGAAGGGAGAAGATGCCTTTGGGTGGAAGGGGGACTGTAAGCCCTAACCCCAAAGCTGGATCACAAGATAGGAACAGTATCTCTGGTGTTGGACCATGACACCTGGGTCATGCAAGGTACAGAGCAGAGCTTCCCCCACGGAGAAGTGCCACAGTGTCAGTCCCACTTCTCGCAGGTGTGAGGGTGCTGTGCGAGGGCTGGAGAGTTGACAGGAGGCTGAGGATGCATTAGGAATATGTAATTCCCAGGGGAGCAGGAAAAGTGTTTAATAGAGGTGATAAAGATCCCTTGCATCCCCTTTCCTCAGGAAAACTCCTGCTTGCATGTGTGAGCTTTTGCTGAACCAGAAGCTTTCTAATGAAATCTAGAGGAGGGTCACTCTTAATTGGCTTATAAATCCACAGGAGTGCTGTAAACTTTCCCATTTCCACTCTAGCTGGATAATGATTGTGGAACTGTTTTGGTGAGTTAATTATCGTGAACATAGTTAGAATATTAATCTTCTTGTCAGATTTATAGTTGTGCTAATTTATTCTAAAGCATCTTTTAGCTCCTAGTCCTAATGGCCTCCAAGCAAGGCCAGAGCAGAATTCTACCTGTAGCAATGAGAAGTCCTACGTTGTTTGCTTGGATTACAGAATGAGTTTCTGCTTGTCTTGTTATAATGGTTCATGCTGTACTACTATTCAGATATATTTAATCTCCTCTATACACAGTAATTATTGCTAGGCAAATAGGTGTTAAACAGTAACTATCTATGGATTATTTTCTTTTCCATCACCTTCGCTTTAAGAAGCAAAGAAGAAAAAAAAGCCAATTGCTACTTTCAAGTAGGAATGAAGGAACCAATTCAGTCTTGCTGCAGGGAAGCAAAGCTTTTCAGAGGTTTTCATCGCTTTTCCTATAAGAGCTATGTTATTACAGGTTTTGAAGAGGCAACCATTACCCATTTGTTGTATTTAGGACTGTTCTCATTTAAGACTGCCTGATTCTAAGATGCTGTTTGGATGTTACTAATTTGCTTCTAATTCCGGTTTACTTACTGAGCTGGTTGCAAACCTGGCTTCTTGAGCATATTCTCAGGAAATCTGTCTGTCTTGATATCGCCAGGGCAGTTCTCCCGTTGGGAGGATAATTCAAAATGTCAGTATATCTGTTTTTTTCAAGTGCACTCTGTATGGATTTATGCCTGAATAAAATGGATATACTTAGATTGCAAATTACCCTTTAGTGTTGACTTGAGTTAGCCTTAAGCTAACCGAATTTTGTATGAATTCTGTGATCTTACAATGTGCTTTTATAGTTGGTTAACTGTAAAGCTATATTAAGGTGGAGCCCAGAGAATTTAATGCTGATATTAACATGATATCCGTCAGTAATGTCTTCAGTAATTCTCCATGCTTGGTGTTTGGCAGCAGTTCACCCTGACCCAGGAAACTGCAAGAAAAGTGGTTATTTGCAGTCTGCGCCGTCAATATTGACCTCCCAGTCTTGTTCCTTTGCAAGTTGCCTGAAATTTACCTGTTCTGTAACCATTTAGCATAGGAAGGCTGTGAAATGTTCCTTGGTTTCTCATCCTACATCCCAGATCTTCTGTACAATCTTGTCTCTCCGCTGCTTCATGCCACCTATAGGGATTATAGGGTATGACTCCGTAGTGTTGGCCCTAACGGACTGGAGTGGAAAGAGTGGTTAGCATGGTTCTGGTTGGTGAAGTCTGGCCCTAAAACATATGTGTCTTCTAACCATCTCTGACAGATTTGTCTGCCACAGCCAGAAAGCTATTGTTTTGCCTTCCAAGCATCTATTAAGAGAGTAAATGTTAGTGGCAGCACGCTAAGATGACTCATGTGCAAAATAGTGGACACTTCCTCTCAGATGGGGGATTTGAGCCAGCAACTCCTTTATATCAGTAGACCAAGTTTCATTATTCTTGTTTGCAAATCGTGTTCTATGGTATGTGAAGCTAAAAATAGGTGCCTTTACAAATTATAAATAAATATGGAACAAATAGTGCTTTAATCCATTTGTAGTTTCACCTCTGGTGAGCAAATGACCATTTGCAAATGGACTAAAATGAGAAAGCAGTGTAGAGCAGAGAACAAACGGTAAAGCTGTTTTGCTAAAGGAAAATGCATCATTAATTTGTTCGTAGCAAACAATTTACAAAGATTAGCCAAATAAAAACGTCCCAGGGATAAGCACTAAAGCTGATCCGCCCACAGCTGAAAACCATTCTGAAACAATAATAGTTGGATTGACTGTGGTGCTGCAGAGAGAAGTTGCCTGACTCCTCAAATTGCTTCCACAGCTATAGATACTCAATCCAGAAAGAGCCTTTATAGAATGCAATATGCAAATATTTTTCTTCTACAATTTCCCAGTGAAGCCTATGCTAATTTCCATAGTCCTTCTGGGTCATATTAATCAGGATTGAGTGGCTTCTGGGGTTGGTAACGAGATCTGGAGTTTTTATCATTTTAAAAAGCCTGTTCAAATTGAATGATCCTAATGCAAACAGCTCATTTGTATTGTGTGCTGCTGAGCATCCTGGTAGCAGGCAGATCAATGGCTAAATGCACAAGGAGAAACACTTGACATCCTTGGGAGTTGTTTGTGCAGGGTCCTTACTGGGAAGGTGATGGGAGCTTTTGGAGCATTTGCTCATGGAGTACATGGAGACAGGAAGATGAAAAAAAAAAAAAAAAAAAAAGAAGTGCAAATNCACTGCTAGTCAGCACTGGATAAGCTTCCAAAGCTCAGGTCTTAGTGAGTTTCTTTGCAGTTGTTTGGTACATTTTGGAACGACAGAGAATGTCTCTAGTTGTCTTAACATCCAATTATTTTGGGGAACTGGCTAACAAGAGTAGTCTTACTGTACTATCATACTATAAAATAAGACAGGTTTTTCTGCTGCTGAAAAGTGTATCAGTTCTACTAATTCACTCTTAGATTAGATTAACACAAATAAATAACTAGGTTATCAGCTCTGCTGGTTTGACTTGGAGTGTTCAGGTGTTCAGTAATTGCTGTAAGATTGTACCTATTTTGCTCTGAGCCCTTTCTAAACTTTGGATTATTCCTGTAGTGAGGAGCTCATGAACAGAGTAGAAACCTGTTGCTTGTGACCAGTGGAAATGGCATGTAAGAAGAAGAGGCAAACTATAAACCACTGCAAACCACTCTAGGACTGGGATTTTATTAACATCTTAAACATTGATAGAGTATTGGCTAAGCAAAGGAGTGTGGTGTTATATAGACGCCAGGTTTAGTGATAAGACATGCTAGTAAACTGGTGAGCACCTTGGAAGGAGAAGAAGAGAAAGGAGAAAATTACTATGATACCTGAAATGGAGGTGATGAGACAGAGGAGAGACAGAGAGGCAAGGAGGTAGAATGCTGTAGATAATGACCAGAGCTTCAATACCTAAGATGGAAATAAAGACCTTTTTCATTACACCTTCAGTCAGCATCAGCAGAAACCAAGGATCTCTTATTTCTGCTTATTCTCTTCTTGTCTCCTTGGTTAGCAGATTTGTGTTCCACTTTGAGTTAATATACTTGGTGTTTCCTACTACCAGGCACCCATCAGCTGCAAAGAGGCCCCTACAAACCACTTCCAAGATACTTGAAAAAGGGTTGTGTTCACAGAAACTTTTATTCATCATTAAAATTGGTTCTTTGCATAGTGGCAATACAGGGGTGGGGAGATGGAAAATCAGGTATCGTGCAAGGGCCTGGATGATTTAGAGGGAGGACCCTGATCTATTAAAACTTAATTTTTCTTAGGCTATTTGTCAAAGTTCCCATGTTGTGTAAGTCTCTTCAGTTATGTGGGTATTCTGCCACATTTCTCCTTTATGGTCTGATTGGGAGCCTATTGCTGTTGCTGGGGTCATTCATCTTCAGGGATCCCAGAACCATAAGGAAAAAGAAATGTACTGGCTAAAAGTATACCCCACAATTCTTCCTTGGATGAACATGGACCAGTTGCTTTTTTGCTTTTTCTACTAAACTGACATATAAAGTAGAAATTGATGTTTCTACTTCACTGAGGTGACCTTGATATATTTAAAAAAAAAATTAAAATAATACAAAGAGCCATCCATGTAGAATTGTCTGACAAGTAATATTTTCTTGCCTTTGTGCTAACCCAGAAATTCTGTAGTGACATCATCTTTACCGTATTGGAAATATGCTCTTTGCAGGTTTCCCTCCCTCCCAACCCCCAAGTAATTTCAGCATAATATGGATTTA
>VYZW01036052.1:1344-32880 GCA_013401315.1 Balaeniceps rex
ATTTCAGAAAGGCTGATACCAGAAAAAGGGAGGTTGTAGGTACCTTGCCCAACAAAATCTTAAATAAGCAGCCTGCAAGAAAAGAGACTAGAGGTCTAAGAGTGAAAAGGATTAGCACTCTGGAGCATGCAAGGACACATGACACATTGCTATGTTTAAGACAAAGGACATGTTAAGCATGTGTTTCAGATACTTAATACACAGTAAAAATCTATTTTAAGAAAAAATGTTGTAGTTATTTTCTACACTTAGAACCCAGTCAGAGTGCACTGAAGATAAAGAAAAAAATGTTCATGAACTTTGGAGGGCTTTGGATGAGGCTCTTACAGGACAGCAAACATCGAAAAACAGGTCACATGTTTTAGCTGTGCCCAGTGCCAAGGACTGCTGGTTTTTTTTAAGAATTTTTTAGTGTAATAAAGTCATAGGGAGCATCCTGGGAATTAATTTGCCCCTTTTCTAAAACCAGACAGTCTACTGTATAATGTAAATGACACTTTCAGAGTCTGTAATGGCTTTCAGACTTGGTTATAAATCAGTCACTGCTGAGATGCCAGGAAGGTTATAAAGAACTCTGCAGTGTAGCGAAGCCTTGAGGTGTGTTGATGTGTAGAGCAAACAAGAACACAGTTGGAGTATTCCTTTCTGAATCAAAGCAGTGTTTCATTTTCACATCTTGACCTACCTTAACATCTCCAGCAAGAGAGGAAGAATGGGAAATGCATAATTTAAATCTTCTGCCTTTACTATCACTGAAAATTGAGGGGAAAAGCCATTGGACTTTGTATGCCATCTGTATTTTTGTCAAGCTCCCTCATATCTGCAAAGCAACAATGATCAGAAAATTCCTAAGGCAACATCTCAGAAACATTTTACATAAAGTTGCAATGGCTAACTGTGTTATAACATGAGTCTGAAAAAATTCTTCCCATACCAAGCAACTTTTCATGCCAGGTTTATGTAACCTTTATAGTATGTTCCCTCCACATACGGTTGTCTGTCTGGAGGCTATCAAAGTAAGCTTTGTAGGGAATTCTGGTAACCATATTAAACCAAGGAAGGGGAAGATATGTTTTGTTGTGATGAATCTCATTTTGCTGTTTTAGCCCTGCCATATGCTCAGTTCAAGGAAATATGGTACTCCTTCATTGCAGTTGTACAAAGAGGAATTTTTAGGTTATTTAACTTTGAAGACTTTACAGACTAAATTCAAATATATTTTTTCTCCTTTTTGACATAAATGCACACCCACATGTGAGAAAGTATATCTCACAGCAAGACACATTTATAGAAAAGCTAGCTATACATATTGTGCTGCATCAACAAAGATATCAGTGGAAACAAAAAAAATCAAGTTCACATCTATGTGTTGCCTGTGTCCAATTATTGCCTGAGTTGGACAGAATGACAGTTTGTAGCACTTGCTAAAACCATACTTTGCTGGATGTCAAAAAGAATTGCCTTACACAACAAGAATATGTTTTAAGAAAATCTTGACAGTGTTATTTAGGAGCAAAAAAATTGTAAGCCTCATGCATACAGCATCACCCCGAAAACAAAAACCAGTACTGCTTATGATAATAGTTCCTAAAATAGAAAATTAAATATTAACTCAGAATACATTGGGCCTGAAATGAAACAGCTACACTTGCAGCAAGCTCCATAAGGTTTCAGGTTTTGCTAGGCAACTGTACACACACCTTTTAAATTTTAAAGGCATTGCATCTATTGTCTGTGGGAGTAAAAAATAAATGTTTCACATGACTTGGCTACCTGGGAGAGGCTTTATGCTGAGAAATTAGCTATGTATTTGTGGTCAGTTTATAGTAGCGAGGGCAAATGTAAAGAGAATTAAGTTGGGCATTTTCAGCAAAGAAAAATCTTTGGACGATACCAATTGGACAACCTAATGTAAATTAAGAAAGACAGTTAATTTAGTATATGGCATAACACAATCTAGCACTTCTAGCTCAGTGTTAGTGAAACATTTCTACTAATTAGGAAAAATAACACTTTCTAATTACAATTAATGTAAGTAACATGTACAGGTATCACTTTGTAGAAGCAAAATATCATGGGTAAAATTCTGAAGAATTCTTATCAGAGATTGTTCTTAGTGTGATTCTGGTTATGAAGTCTTGGTTTACTAAATTAACTACATAAGGAACATGTTTGAGCAGGAATTCCATAGATTCTTCCCTGAACATGACATTAACTCTGAAAGGTTTCACCTGATTAAAATAAAGTATGCAAAGTAGGACACGATTGTGTTACAAGACCTTGCACTCATTATGTATATCTTTTGATCAGGCAGGAAAGGGGACAAGTCACTAAAGCCATGAGAGACAGGACATGGTTTGACACAAGTAATGCAACGGATCATTTGCATTGCAAAGAATTCACATTTTAATCTCTAAATTACAGGCATATTGATAGTGATGAGATTAGATCTTCTTTCCAAAGATGTTGTTGTTGGTTGTTTTTTTATTAATAGTATTAATATTAATACTAATGGAGTGTTTGCAGGTTCTTATTCAGGACTAGTGCTTTGTTATGTCAGATGCTATGAACAGGCACACAGTGATGGTGGTCCCTCACTGAAAGATCTTTCAAATCAGAGTTCTTCAACCATTTGTTTTTAATTACATTATTTTTCTTATGAGTCAGCCTGTTCCTCAAGCCAGAAAAAATTTGATTTTTAGGAGGTCAGAGCTGAACCATTATCGCAAGATGTGTCAGTAATAGTCTTTCTCACATTACTGCTGGTGAATATCTAAGACCACACATACCACGCCATAATGTCCGTTAATGAGAATCTTTTCTTCAGACTGGGTTAATGCCAGAAATTGTTTAATGCTGGCTTATACTTAACATTTTTACTAACTGTATTTCTTAGCTGTTTCAGTAGGAAAGTTATTAACTGAATTCCATCATTAGTTTTCATCGTTCTTTCCCTGATTTTACTCTGCCTATAGGAATAAGCTACTTACATGTTACTACTACTACTACTACTACTGCTGCTGCTGCTGCTACTACTACTACTACTACTACTACTACTACTACAGTTTTGGTTAGTAAGTTTGTTTAAAAGTAAAACCAAAACATAACTGTCCCTGGGAAAGTAAACGTTGCAGCTTATTCCCAGAATAAAGAGAGAACCTGAGACAGCAAAGTTTTATGTTCCGTTGTCCCAAAAAAATATGTATTTCTTTCCATTCCATTCCAACAAGCATGAATACTCTCACTCACCCACAGTGGTAAGTGCAGGAGTGCAGAAGCTTGTAGCTGGAATACCTGCATGTCTGAAGACGTTGCTCTCAAAAACAAATGTTTCTTTTCCCAGATAGTCATGAGATAATGGAGCAGATTCAATCCTGACACCCACTCCTGACTAAGTCCCAGCATAATTAGAAAGCTTAGATTAAAGCCTTTCACTTCCAAAATTAAATGTCTGCAGGACCAAGCCTTAATAATTATGAAGTGGGAGGAATCAGGCATAGCGTGTGGAAAATGCAAATGCTACAGAAAGCGGCCCGCAGGTAGCTGAATTACTTTGGCGTGCCTGTTTTAATAACAGCTATGGCTGGGAAGAGGCTGCAGACACCCAGGCCTGCCAGAAGTGTTTTCTGAGTTTCCTGGAACCAGTCAGGTAAGTAAACAGGAGGAGGAACCTAGAGAAGAGGTCAAGCTAGAAATTATACAGGAAGGCTGTATGTATCGGTCACCCTCTCAGATGCTGTTCAGACAGGAGTCCACAGGAGGCAGCTGCCTTCAAAGCCTTGCAAACCATTTAGAAACAGTTCTCACTGGATCCCTGCTTCTCTTCTCTTTGTGTACTTTCACTATGCTCAGCTGAAAAAGTAAACGGCTTCAAATACTGGCCAGATAAAGTTCTAGAAAAAATACTGGTAAAATCATACTGTGCTAATTAGTGCTGGGCAAATGTTTAAAGACGGAAGCATAAATAAGGAAATGCTCTGTTTGTAGTCAAGCATTACAAAATCCACTTAGTATGGCAGTTGTGGTAAGGCAAACTGGCGTCTAAGAAGACAGAAATGAAAGATGAAATTTGACATACAAACTAATTAGCCAACATGGGAGTAATACATTTCAAAGTTTCATAGACTTTCATAATGAACTAAGGGCTTAGACACACTTTGTTCTATTGTATGATCAATACAAGTGCAAGCACTGTTTCAGAAATCATGGTAGTGTTTAGTTACTTCGAATTCTTATTGTCAAAATTTCAAAAGGAACTAATTCTGCACTAATGAGCAAGCAACGTGAAAGGTTTCTTGTTCGTAAATTAGTTTGGTTTAATCTGGAAGAGTTCAAAGAAAGCAGCTATGACTACTGAGGATGTAGTGTACTTAATGGCAGTTTAAGGATTTCAATAATAAAAATATCTGCTTACCTTCAGATCCAGATTTTGGGAAACATTGCAGCAGCAACTTCCCACAGCCGTAAGAGAAAATCTCAAGGACAGAATCTGCCTCCTCAGGCCATGTTAAACAAAGAGCTAACATGAATCACTTACAGTAAGTGCAGACTGTACTTCTGCAGCGCTCAGGAGCCCTCGTGAAGGACTGAAGATGGTCCCATTGTGTTATATGCTTTGCGAACACACAAAAATGACCATCCTCGCCCCGTGACAACCACAACAACAGGTTTCAAGTATGGGGGAGTATACAGAACACATGAGAAAATACTATTTACCACAGAAGTTAGTGACTTCAGTACACCAACAATTGAACCACTGTCAAGATTGGTTTGGAGGCATCATGGCAAAGGAGACCATAGGGAGGCTTTCATGGTGATCCTGTGGATCTTTGCTTCTCAGGCAGGAGGGTCAACTGTGACAATAACATGTTGAGGGAAACCGGTCTTGCAGACCAGTTTAAACATGTAGTGTAAGGTGACAATATGCAGGTGTAACCATCACAGTACTGAATGAGAACTGCGGTGTCCCACTGTGTTCCAGAAGATTTTTATAATCTTTACTGAAAGCAACTTCAGCAAGACACAGAAGCCAAATGGAGAGGGGTGAGAACCAGGACAGAAGCACACAGGACAGCCAATGGGAGAGGGGCAGAAGGGGTTGAAGGGAGAAGTGGACTCACTGGTCAGTTTTAGGTAGGTTTGACTCATAAGCAAAAAGTGTCAAAAGAAATAATCATGAGTAGTAAAGGGGAGCTGAAAATGACTTGTGCAAGGGAAGGAGAGCCAAGCAAAGGAAAGCAGCCAAGAAATCTCCATCTCTGTGTATGTCAGAAAGTGGGAGAAGAGAGCTGTAGGAGGGGAAGTCAACAAGAGGATTAGACGAGGGGAAGGACAAGTACTCAGTCAATTTTTTCTCTGAGGAAAGCTACAAGATCCCATGCAGCAAGAGAAGTGGAGACAGAAGAGGAGGATGTAAAAGAAGTGACACAAACATAGTAGGAAAACAGCAGACTACTAGTAAATAAAGATGCCTGCGACTGGGGCTGCCCCCAGCTGCCACCATCCTGCCCTGCTCCCTGGCTGGAGGCAGCCAGGCAGGGCATCGGCAGCCAGGGACCATCCCACCACTCCCTGCCCACCTGACCTGGTCACTCACACCTTCACGCCTTCCCTGGCCAGTCTGGCCAGGAGTGAGAAAGACTTAGTGGCTTCCTAAATTTTGTTCTCCTTCAAACTTCTCTGAAGTTTGAAGTCTCTCCAGTGAGGAACGCAGTGACTCTGAGTCTCTCACCCACTGCCTTACATAGCAAGTTCGCCTCAGTGATCCTCCTGATGCCCGTGAGGCCAAAGAACCCTGAAGTCAAACAAGGAAGGAGTTACCAAGTCCATAATTTGGAGTTGGGTGTCTCAATTCCATCAGCTTCTGGCTCTAGTGGTCTATATACCTTAAAATAGAGCTGCTTAAGGCCCCAGATATCCCCTGAAATGGTAGCCTAAATTAGTCCAAGCACATCAAATAATATCCCACTCCCTGGAGACATTGTATCTTAGTCATCAGCCAAAAGTCTTATGCCACTAGTTATGAAAAATACAGCTGATTGATCATTATCAAATAATTTAAATCGAACTTCAAAGCTATATTTGGAGCTTTAAAATGTGCCCTTATATCAGAAATCAGGATCAGAGTATATGTTGATTTAAAATAGCAGGAAAAGAGTAATAGTGTTCTGGAAGTATGTTACATGGTTTGGAAGCAGAACAGACTAATCTATGGGGCAGTGTATTATCCTACTACTCCCAGGGTCATTATCATAGCAAAGAGCACATTTGTCATGGGATGTACATTATTTCTCCCAGGAAAGAGTGAGACAAATTCCAGCACCCTTCCTTTAGGACAAATGTAGTGCCCTCCATTACTGCTTGAGTAATCACTCCTTAGTCAGAGCCCTGCAAATAAAGGCAACAGGGGTTGAGTGGGGTGAGTTGAGATGAATTTACACTCTACGCATCGCAATTCTGAGGTGGGACTGTATGGAGAATGTGAACCTGGACCAAGATTACCAATGTGGTTTACGCTATTGGTAATGCCTCAGGTAAAAGTATTTCAAGTAGCTTTTGTCCATAAAATATTTTAAATACAAACCCAACCCAATTCTCGCCAGGTATTTTTCTTAAACAGTTCTTAAAGGATCCAGTTCTTTAAGTTTCTAAGTCTCCCCTGTGAAGTACCGAGCACTGTCAGTTTTTAACTGTCCTCCATCATTTCTTCCAGCACAGAAATTCAGGACACTTTCCTCTCTAAGGAACATTAAGGTCAATGAGGAGCAGGATATGGGTGAAGAGAGAGACAAATGCATGCAGAACTGCCACTGCTTATCTAGGGAACCAGGTACAGGGAATAGGAGTCTAACTACTAAAATGGTCTTTGTTAAGGAACCTGCTGTAGTACCCCTTGCTCATACCATCAGTGTCACAATTTTGTGAAAACATACTGATTTCATTTGACACTCCTAACCCTGTGACTGCTGCGTAAAAAATTTAACCATGCTGTCTGTTAGAGCCTCCAAGGCTTCCACAGTCAGCTGTGGGCTTCAGTGCTTCCATTTGTAGTGTATGAATAATGCATATAGCTTTAACATCTCAGAAATCTTATTAGCCTTCCTGTAATGGGACTTCTTATTATCAGCACCAAAGTTTCCATGAGGTTTTATGAGTGATAAAAGTAACAATGCAGTGTGAAACACATACCTCCCTGCTAAAATCAATAATCGCTCAAATTTGTGCAAGCGAACCCTGTACACATAGAGGGAAAAGAATCTCCCTACCAGCTTAAGAGAGTGCCTATCTTAACAGCACTGTAATTGCAAAAAATTACGATCATCCTTCATCTTCTCCCTTCTAAATGTGCTTTCGCTTGTATATTCATTTGTCAGTCCATATGATGATTATTGCACATCTAGTGCTGGGTATGTGTTATCAGTTTAAGCAGCAAAGCCAAAAGTTGGTTACCACTATGTGTCTACAGAAGAAGGAATGAGTGATCAAACTCTGGCCTGAAGCTAGACTGTACGTACATAGAAATGGATCATTAAGATACTCAGTGTATTTTTGTTTACCGTCTGTCCTGGTTTTGGCTGGGATAAAGTTAATTTTCTTCCTAGTAGCTGGCATAGTGCTGTGTTTTGGACTTAGTATGAGAATAATGTTGATAACACACTGATGTTTTAGTTGTGGCTAAGCAGTGCTTATACTAAGTCAAGGACTTTTCAGCTTCCCATGCTCTGACAAGTGCACAAGAAGCTGGGAGGGGGCAGAGCCAGGACAGCTGACCCAAACTGGCCAAAGAGGTATTCCATACCATATGACATCATGCTCAGTATATAAACTGGTGGGAGTTGGCCGGGGGACGGGGATCGCTGCTCGGGGACTGCTGGGCATCGGTCAGCGGGTGGTGAGCAGTTGCATCACTTGTTTTTCCTGGGTTTTGTTCCTCTCTCTCTCTCTTGTTGTTTTCATTTTCATTACAATTTATTATTGTTGTTGTTGTTGTTATTGTTGTTGTTGTTGTTATTATTATTATTTTATTTTATTTCATTTCAATTATTAAACTGTTCTTAACTCAACCCACGAGTTTTCTTACTTTTGCTCTTCTGATTCTCTCCCCCATCCCACCGGGTCAGGGAGGGTGAGTGAGCAGCTGTGTGGTGCTCGGTTGCCGACTGGAGTTAAACCACGACACCATCCTAGAATGACGGTCAAATGTGAGCAAATCAGGAAGCCAGAGAGAGGAGTACTGGGTTCTGCTTTCTGCCGCGGCACTGATTCACAGTGGAGTCCCACCAGATATGCCTGGTGCCATGTGCAGCCATTTCTTCTGCAAAACAGGTCTTTAAGCCCTCACACATATGCTTATTATTCTGCACCTGGCTAGGTATTATAGGCATGATAATATTTTTTTACTGGACTGTGGTTTCATGAAGATTAGTTAAATTTACATTTTAAGTTCAGTGCTTGCAACCCATGGATAAAAGATAACCCAGGAAAATAAAATATTGTTTAAATTTCAGTCAGTAGAATCAACACATTTAGACATGCTCAACTAATTACTTCTAGTCCATATTAGCTCTATCAGTGAATAAACAGTCTTTGCTGTAGACAGTATCAGGACACAAAAGAATGGAAGATACTGTGAGAAAATAATTTTCATCAAGAAAAGAAAATACGAACAAATTCTTTCTGCATACAAGTGATCTGTCAATAAAAGGTCATCCTGTAGAAACCATGGTTTGAGCACTGGCATCTGCCTCAGAACAGCTTATCTTCATTAAAGTCAGTGAGGCTTCTCATGAATGGACCACAGCATCTATTTAAACCCCCTTGAAAGCAGCTGGGGACTGCTCTTTGAAGCATTCAAAGAATCAGCTAATGGTATTCTTGGAACAGAGAAGATTCATTCAACCTTCAGTTGATAAATCATACTTACATGGTAAAAGTATATTAGCCTTTAGAATACATTTTCATATTGACATATGGTTGTATTTGTTTAAGCAGTTTTCCTTCTATTTTTCAAAAAATACATAGGATCCAACAAATTGCTTCCTGTCATATATTTGTCATTGATGTGAGTTCTAGGATGGTGTTAGGAAACAGAACATTGCACAAGGCCTTGATTTATTTTTAATATGCTATGTATCCATTTGTTATACAATTTGAATTACTATCAATATAGTATCATCCCATTACTCAGCAAGAGAACTGTCAGGAACATATGAGCAGATTACTGAATTTTTCTATGGCATTTCCGATATTTAGCATAATTATTCACAAAAATACTACAGAAGACAAGCATACAGATGAACATCAGTCAGGGCAGGGAGAAACTAGAGAAAACATTTCTCTAGTAATACATTAAAGTACATATATATTAACACAAGCCTTTGAAGAATTGACACTATATATATGCACTGACTTCCCAAAAATTGATCTCTGCGTGAGACCAATGGCAGAGGGTCATGATGGGAATTTTGTTGATATAAGGTTTGGAGAACTCCAGTTTTGATCTGGTTTAGTCTCTGTTGATTAAAGTATAGAATTACTTGTGTTTCAACTCTTTGCATGCAAAGTATGACCAAAATTTTGCTACTTATTGCTTCGACAAAATGTGTCATGTCACTATTAGACTCTTAGCCAAGCCAATATTTGCTGTCCAGGCACTATTGAGAAGTGCATAATTTGTAGCAAGCTTAGAAATGTTTATGCATGTGCTTAATTTTCTGCCACGAGTGGCCCCACTGAAGCCAATGAAGCTGTTCTCATCAGCAAAGTTAAACATGCACAAAAATGCAAGTGGTAACAGGGTAGATCTGCAGTTAGGTTCAGACAAGAACTGAAGGGGGTTTGGGATGAGTTTAGGACACAGGTGTCAAAATGTATCATGCTTTCTAGTCAGAAATAGTTTTGGAATTACATTTCTGACTTTCAGCTCAAAAAAGTATTTGCAACAATGCTGAGTACTGGCTTTGTGTTCCCTGTATCTCCTCAAGGAAAACATTTAGCAAGCAAAGATAAATGATATGATTTTCAAAAACACAGAGGGGAAAAGGAAAGAACTGTTCTTTCCATCATACAAAAAGGAAGGAGAATTTCTAAAGGATTCTCTGTACTGGAGGATGAAATGGTAAAAGCTTGATTTTGCAAGAAGATACACTTCCCCTGGTTTTGGTGGGAGGAAAAGATGCTTAGGCCTTCATAAAGCTAGGATATTTGTGACTTGTCCTAGTGGAAGCTGAAAAGAGACTTAAGAGTAGGCTCTTGGGTAGAATTTCTTGTCCTCTGACTATGCCTACAACAAACCACTGCACTGCATGCATGCTGCGGTGTGGGATCCTATCCATTTATTACATAGCTAAGAAAATGTGAGGCACTTGAAGAATAAATTGCAAGCCTCAAGGCATGCTTAGAGATCTTAAATTAGCAAAACCAAATTTAAATATAGCTCCAGATATGAAGCACACAGCTGGGTTATCATGCTAGCTTGCAACGGAGCACCTCCACTGAAATAAATGAGGTAAGACCAGAGCATATAAGGCGGCAATCAGAAGTGATCTACCACCCCTTCTCCCATGTCCAACTGCAAAATTAGATCAGTAGTTGTATTAGTGAAAAACATTTATGTAGAAGCAATCTGTTAAGATTCATAATGACATGTAGACATTCACCACAATATTCAGGATAGATACTCTATTCTCTTGAAAAAATCTGATCTTCATTCTTGCCATAAAACATTTTATTAATTGGAAATTTTGGTGGCAGCAGGGGTACCTGTGGTAACAACTGAATTTAAGAACTTAGAAAATTTTTAGTACAGGAAGAAGCCAGTCATTCTCTTCCAGAGAATCCAGCATTTTGGATAGAATTAAATTTAAAATGGATGGGCAGAAGAAAGATACAAATCAGAGACCTACAGCCTTTCCTAAGATAAGTGTTTACTTATTCATAGGTGAGCCTTCCAATTTAATGAAGAATGATATCCTCCAGTTCATCTTGTTCACATGGAACTACAGAAAAATAGAGGTGGAAGGGATTTTCAGAGTCAGTGGCATCTGTCTCCCTGCTCTGTAGTAGAAACAGGTATACCAACATCATTTATGACAAAAATTGAGTATCCTTTTCTTAAAATTACCATCTGCTCAAAACCTTCAAGCAGTGTCCCTTGGATACAGAGGCAGGGAGGAGAGGAAAGTGGTAGATTCATGAAATGGTGTCAAGAAGACCACAAAGCAGTGAGCAGCAGCTCTTTTTCACCTGGAAGTGAGAACAGGTTGTGACCACTGGCTGTGACCGTTCATGGGAAGCAGAGAGCTGATAACTAACATTAAACACAGGCATGTAACAATTCTTCCTGGGGAGGAATGAACATTTTCAATGCAAGACATCACATGGGAGCAAATCATCCAGAAGGAACTCACACTTCCAAAAAGCTGGAGGAGCACTGGTTTTGGATATCTATTTTCTATTTGAATTGCTAGCCTTTCTTTTCCTCTTAACTGTAATACAAATCTTACTTGTTTCAGTTTAAACCTATTGCTTTTTATTCCACCTGTGCCTCCAGTCTTTCCTGATGAGCATTCTCACTGCTGGGTTCATTTTAATTGGTCTCCATGTCTCTTGAACCATGGATATGCAGTATGGACTTGCACCCAGTTTTTCATGTATCTGTCTGTTAGTTTCAGAGAGAATACATTTTCTTGGATGTGTTGTATGAGCATGTAATGAAACAATTTCAAAACATACAAGACATCTACTACTTTTCTCCCACTCACAAAGCATATTATCTTTTCCTAGAAGGAGGTTACAGCAGTCTGATGTGATTTGTTCTTGAAAAATCTTTTTTCCTCATTATCTGCTAGTTCTCACCCATGCTTTGTTTATTTATTCCAGAATTTTCAAGAGATAGATGTTTACTTGACCAGAGCCAAAACTCTGGCTCTCCTTTTTCCTCTTTTTAAAGGATTACTACATCTAGACCTTTCTATCCTTTCACAAGGTTACCCATCATCCACAGTTTTTCATATCACCACTCTCTGTCCTGAAACAGCCTTTCTTCATTCTCAGGCTAGTGTAACTCATCTGAGAACTGCTGAACAATTTGAAAATATCTTAAAGAAACTAACCCACGCACCTAAACTTTTTGTGCAAAATCTAGCTTGGTTTTGTACTCTTTTTACTCTCATATTATTTATAGAAGTTGACTGTTTATGTTCAGTCTTTCAAAAAGATATTAACCACTTCAGACTTCTTTCCTTCATCCATTAATATCATTCATCCATTGTTGAATAGCTGGAAAATATTTTGTCTTCCTCTTAAGTCTTAACATACTTTTAAAATTAAATATTCTTAGCTTTTCTTAGCCTTTCTCTTTGCATACCCTTTCATATCCTTCCATTTTTCCTTTGTACGCTACAATTATTCCTTTTAAATGCATCTTTCAAATCTGATGTTGTTTCTGTTTTATCTACACTTTCTCTTCTTTCCTGTGAGGCCATTGCAGGGTTATTGGTATAGTTAGCTTAGTCTTCTAGCACCTTTCCATTGCTCCTCTCATTGGGACAGTTAGCATTCACAGTTCTGGTGTTACTACTTTCTGGAACAATCAGTTTCACAGAATCTGGTCTATCCAGCAGCTTCACCCATAAAGAACACAAGCTGAAAGTCATCATAGTTATTCTGAAATTCTAATACTTCTCCACCCTTTTCATCCTTTTTTCACTTGACATATTTAAGACCACATCCAGAGGTGGAGGAAAACTAAGGCTATTGTACTTCTGATTCTGGACGGGGAAATGTTCTCTAATTGTACTTACGGACAGGGAGAAATATTTTCATTCTTTTCAGTTTTCTAAAAACAGGTAAGTGTGGAAACATTTTCAACGTTAAAAAAGATACAATACATTGTGAATATTTACCTAAAACAATCGAAGCTATTTATTTTGCTCAGCACTGAAGAAAAGTTTATAGTATCTCAAACCAAATTGACTACTAGTGTCAATAACAATGCTTTATGTACATATGAGATAAGATCTCATTTTGGTAAACATGTCATATCCCTTACAAGTCACTGTTAAATTTTAAAATTTTCATGTATCAGAAAAGTGCATGAAAAACTGATCCTCAAGAACAAATTGAAGGAAAACTGAGTTTTATGCTAGTTCAATGATAATAGTAAAAGTTCTTCGTACAGACCTAGCACTTTCAGGCAATTTCTGAAATTTTTAGAAAAACATGTTAATGTACAAGATTTGATATTCATTTTTTATTCATGGAGAAACTGAGAGACTGAATGACACCACAAGTGTTAGAGTGGTGACTGAAGCACAAAGAGTGTTTTATTCATAGAATACCTAAATTATCTGACAGTAGTGCTAACAAGATCTAAATTTTTTTTGACATTTTTTTTTTCACAGACTCTTGTGAAATTAGTATTTTACTTTGGCTAAAACTGTAAAACCTTGGAATAGGATTCTGTTCCTAAAGCTCCATTTTTGTGATGGACTGTAAAAATTCTCCTAGCACCAGCTGATGTACTAGTTTTGTTTAGAGTACCATGGATATGTGCAATATATCCTTTTACAAGACTGAAAACAAGCAAACAAACAAAACCAAAAAAGGAAGAAATTTCTTAATATTCTTAAATAGTCCTCAGTATATCTATTTACTCAGTATACCTATTACCTCTGTATATCTATTCCAGAGTGGCATGTGTGACTCTGGGATGTGTGCTATAAGGTTTTCTGTTTTCTCTTAATAGCAAAAAAAAACCCAAATAAAAGAATATCCTTATTGGGCCACCATTACGGAGTAGGAGGAAGAACTTGAGAAATAGAGAGTTATTTTTTTCAGAGATGCTCAGCTACATTACACTGGGTCATAATTAAATCAGCGGAGAGTGATATCTCTGGAACACCCGTTGTAAGTCAGACTGGTATTAATCATCTCCAAGGTGATCCCAGTTACTATGGGAACTATGATATTTGTTTGTGTTCTTAGCACTGGCTGGTCGCCCAAGTTTGGCAGCCTCCTTATAGTAATCCAGCAGATTAGAAATGTTAAGTCTCCATCATGAATTTTTCATTACTGCTGTCAGTATGAATCTGTCCTTTACAGAAATAATTACTAATTAATAAATCCTACTCTGCGTTCAGATGGGAAAGGTTGTCTGTGCTAAACCTGCCCTTTTGTAACCAAGCTGTTTAAACCCTTCTGGATTTTGTCAAGCAAAGAAAGCATCATTTTTTCACTCGCTAAGCTCTTCCCTCAAAAATGTGTAAACTCCTTGCCATTCTTTTTTTCCTGTGACTTTTAGAAATACTTATCGAAAAAAGATGGATCATCCTGAATGGAGGCTTGACTCAGATAGATCGTTCCCTCTTGTTTAATTAATTTCTGTTCTCCAGCTGCTCCAGAGAATTTCTCTGGTTAATGAAAGAGTGTCTGAAGGTACAAGTGAACACTTGGACCAGTTCTAGCACCCTTGTCCTCTCCCAGAGCTGAGTGAGACCTGCCTCTGCCCTCACCACCCACCTGAGGGAGGCACGGGCTGTCCTGCACCCCACACAGGTCCCCACCACCCTGGGTGCCCCAGCAGGGGCAATCCCCAGCAGCACTCTGGGTGGTCCTGCTGACTCCAGGGGAGTTCATCGTGCCTCAAGCATGGAGAAAGTGCCTGAGATTTATTAGATCCCATCAAACCCAATGCAGCAGAGCAAAAGACTTGAGCTGACTGTCCCAGGAGTGGGAAGGCAAGGGAGAAAGAGGGGAGAAACATCCTAAAATTCCCAGCAACCCCCAAAAGTAATTTATCATGCTGGAAAAAATCTTGTGATCCTTGACTCTGTGCTAAAAAAGATATTGCACAAAAAAATGGATGAATTATTTAAAATGCAATTGGAGGAGGGGAAGGGAAAGCAGACAGCTGGCTAGAGAGTATTTCATTTTCCTGCTTCGGTGGATATCTTTCCTCTGTGTAGATGCCATGCTTTGCTTCCCTTTTTATTTTGACAGGAGGGAAGCGGACAGCCCTTATAAAGTCAGTTCCACTTGAATCATGCAGAAAATCTGATCTCACTTCACTATGAAGCAATATAAACTCTCAAAGGCACCTTTATTGTAAAGGCAGGGTATGGAGGTATCACAGTACCTGGTGTTCATATACTTCTTTTCTTCTACAAAGACATGCTTATCCTGAAGAAGTTGCAACCACCCTGCCCCCTCTCTTTTTTCTTTTCTTCCTTTTTTTGCCTTTAAAGGGCCTGTTTCAGCACCCCTATCTAAACCTTACTCCAGCCTTTCATTTGATGTGAGCCAAGAACGGAGAAGTTCAGGGGGCTCACTATGAAGACTTTTTGCCAGAATGGGGCCTTAGTGATAATACTGGAGAGTACTCCAGACCTCTAACAGGATGGCAAAAGAAATAAGAGAACAACATGCAGGAGCTGGGGAGGACAAGCTAGGAGGCAGAGTCTGGGCTGCTCTAGAGGAGAACACTTCTAGGCAAACTGGAAATTTTAATCTGAACTCTGTTGCTGATGTTTTGTTTTAACCAAACAAGTTCATTGGCAGCATTAATTTGTGCTGAGGAATTTGCATCTCCATTTTAAACAGTGCTGTCTTCCAAAATGTTAACTGAAGACAAGATGTGAGAATGCTAAGGAAGAATCAGTCAAGTGTTTAGAGCCAACTGAAAGGAAATTTTGAAGTTTGAACGTTTGAAAACCTGTACTAGCAGGTTAATTAACCTAGACAACCTGTATCACCTGAAAAAAAAATCTACAGGAATCCCAGAAATATAGTGTTAGAAGGTGTGGATGATTTACATTATGCTAGAAACTCTTCAAAGTATGATTATTCCACTGTACACTTTGAATACAAGAATGTAGAAACCTTATGATAACATAATTAAAATGGATATATTCAATAAAAACAAAGACAAAGAATTTCATTCAAAAATGAGACCCAAAAATGAATCTATAAAAAGTCTTGTGAAAACTTGAGAATACTTTTATCATTATTCTGTAGAAATAATAAAACAGAAATTAAAAAGGAGAAGTTGTCATCCAGAATAAACTTCAGGTTCTTAAGAGAGGATAAATTTGTCAAAGCATCTGATATTGAAAATTTAGCACAAAAAGTCGCTCCATTCTGCCACACCTTTCTGAATATTTTAATGTTAAAATATGTGAAGTGATATTCAGTAAGAATCACTGCAAATGTTTACATCAGCTTTGTAGCATCACAGAAAAAGCATAATCATTTACAATTTCAGAGACACAAGGAAAATAACTGGTGAATTAATTGACAAAAATATTGGCCACAGAAACTTTTACATTATTTGAAAAGCCAATACATACTATCAGAGTTCTGAGAATATTGTTTCTTTGCATATCACAGAGAACTGAAATAAATTATCATCAAAACCATAGATCTGTTACCAGGAGTAGACAACGTATGGTGTTTCTAAGTACATAATTTACACTTCTCCAATTATTTATGTCGCATATTATGGAGGTTGTTCTTTACTCTTATGAAATATTCATCAGGAAGATTATTTTACATTATCAAACATTCACAATTGCAATCTTCCTTTTTTTCCTTTTCCATTTGTCATGGTTTAACCCCAGCCAGCAACTAAGCACCACACAGCCACTCACTCACTCCCTGCAGTGGGATGGGGGAGACAATCAGAAGAGTAAAAGCGAGAAAATTTGTGGGTTGAGATAAAGACAGTTTAATAGGTAAAGCAAAAGCCACGCACGCAAGCAAAGCAAAATAAGGAATTCATTCACTCCTTCCCATCGGCAGGCAGGTGTTCAGCCATCTCCAGGAAAGCAGGGCTCCATCACGCATAACGGTTACTTGGGAAGACAAACGCCATCACTCGGAATGTCCCCCCGCTTCCTTCTTCCCTCAGCTTTATATGCTGAGCATGACATCATATGGTGTGGAATATCCCTTTGGTCAGTTGGGGTCAGCTGTCCCAGCTGTGTCCCCTCCCAAATTCTTGTACACCCCCAGCCTACTCGCTGGTGGGGCGGTGTGAGAAGCAGAAAAGGCCTTGACCCTGTGTAAGCACTGCTCAGCAGTAACTAAAACATCCCTGTGTTATCAACACTGTTTCCAGCATAAATCCAAAATATAGCCCCATACTAGCTACTATGAAGAAAATTAACTCCATCCCAGACAAAACCAGCACATTCTCCACCCCTTATTCCATACCATTTACATCATGGTCAGGCACCACACTATCCAATACAACTTCATTAACCACCACCCTCCTTCCCATCCTTTGGTATAATACACAAATATCATTCCCTTAGTCTATGGACCACGCCTGTAAAATGTCCATAAATGTCCACAAATGTCCACTGAGTTCATTTAGTCCATGACTTTGGGCTCCATCTGTTATGGTGGTCACTCAGGACAGGAGAGGTGGTGTGTTGCGTGGAGTTACTGGGCACCAAAGCCAGCTCCGGTCAGGTCACTGCTGCACTGCACTTGCACTGCTTCTTGTAAGGCTTGTCCTCCATTGGTTCAGGGTGTTCCTGCTATAGTAATTCCTATAACAACAATTTAAAGGTATATCCATTACAATCTCCACCCCTGATCCATTTGGGCCAGGTTATAGGATTTAACATTGCAATGAACTCCTCCCCTTGCTCCTAGCCTGCCTAGCAACAAGGGGTTCTTGCTTTAGTAATTCCCATATCAAGCAACTCACATCCCAGGTTACAATAATTTAAAGGTATTGCCATTACAATCTCCACCCCTGATCCCTTTGAACCAGGCTATAAGGTTTAACATTGCAATGAACTCCTCCCCTTGCCCCTGCTCCGGCTTGGACTTATCCACAGACTGCAGTCCCTTAAGGTTGTACCTGCTCCAAGTGGAGCCTTATCTATGAGACACAGTCTCTCCAGGGGTATCCCTGCTGCGGCATAGACTTATCCACAGCCACAGTCACTTTGAGGTGCACTTGTTCCAGCGTGGCCTTCTCCATGGGCCACAATGCCTTCAGAGACATACCTGCTCCAGCGTGGCCTTACCCACAGCCACAGTCCCTTCAGAAGTAAACCTGCTCCAACATGGCCTTACCCATGGCTGCAGTCCCTCCAGGGGAGTACCTGCTCTTTTGTGGCCTTATCCATGGCCACACACTTTGAGGTGCTCCAGCATGACCTCATGCACAGCCACTGATGCTTCAGGGTGTACCTGCTGCAGCATGGACTTATCCACAGCCACAGACGCATTGAGGTGTACCTTCTGTGGTATACAAGTGTGGACTCACCCTTGGGCCACAATCCCTTCAGACGTATACCTGCTGCAGCACAGGCACAATCCCTTCAGACGTATACCTGCTGCAGCACAGGCATAACCACGGCCAGAGACGCTTCGGGGTGTCCTGCTCCTGCGTGGACTCATCCACAGGTCACAGTCCCTTCAACTTGAGTTCACACTGGGGTTCCAGCCTGTCCAGTACAACAGTACAGAAATGGCAGCGATGCCCTGGCAGGTGGCCATTGCTGTACCAAAATGTTCCCAGGCACAGCACAGTAAGGTGATAAGCAGTACAGCAGTACAGCAAGCAGCGAAAGCAAAAAGCAGCCACTAACGATCGCTAAACTCTCATATACAGTAAGGCAGGCAAGCCCCATGCCACGCACAGAAGCCTGCTGATTAATAGCGAAACGGCAATAACAGCTGTAAATTCGATCTAGCACATTCCAATCAAATCTGTCATTACCACGAACCCTTCGAGCCTCATGTTGCAGGGGGGGCTTTTATCAAAGTAGACTTTTATCAAAATAAGTTTGATTTGATTTGCCTTGTTGCTTGGAGAAGGAGCTTTCCAAAGACAAAAAAACCCAATAGCTACACAGGCAGGCACCTACTCCAAGGTTCCTGACCTAGCCCAATTGTTAATCTAATGTTCTAGCATGCTGCAGTTCACTTTAGATAGAATAAATTAGAACTTTTGACATTCTTAATTTGGAAAGGCAAGGCATCCTCATAGTCACAATTCACTGAACTTTGTGCTACCAACAGCTCAGCGCTTAACTGCACGCACCAAAGACATGCCAAAGGTTTATACCAATGTATTCTCAACATCAGTGCTTCAGCCCAGTTGTAGCTATTTTAAATTTAGAGACAGTATGTGAGTCAGACATGTAGATATGATCAAGCTAGAATTAATTAAGTTCCTTAGTCACACTGAGCATGCCATAAATCAAAGCAAAAGTTAAAAAGAAAAACAAACTCATTTTCGAGTTTCTCTGAGCGGGTGCCACACAATACAAATTAGGAATTTGGGTTATTCTCTGCGAAGCCTACCATATTTTATGCATGTGTTCAGTAAAATACTCACAGAGATTCAAAACTCATTTAAGAGGATATCCTTCCTCATCAAAAATGAAAGAGCACATTACATGAATCACGATGAGACTGAAATTAGCTCTTGTTCCTTAGAGGAGCACCAGCTCTGTCTAGTTTAGAGGTGGTTATGGAAGAAAGGTGGTCCTGGTGTCACAACTGCTTTTTTTAAATTGATGTTGTCCACAGGATATGGCCACACTCTGTGCACCACTTACGCAAGGCACCCTCATGAAAGGCACCCTTTTCCTGGGACTTTTTCAGGAAAGAAGCTGCTGTGAAAGGGATGATAGCTAAGCTGCTTAATCCTTTCATAATGAATTTAGTACTTGTGAAATGTATCAGATGAAAGGGTCTTCAGAAATGTCTATCCGCATCATAGGTATGGCCAAATTCCCCACAGGGATCTGGCAGTGTGCCTTGCTTCTCAGAAAAAGCATCTTTAGAGATAACAGCCTCTGCATCCAGCCACACTTTCTTTCCTCTGCCATCTACAGAGGCAGTCAACTTGTCTTCCTGCAGCTCACGTAGGGAACACCACAGCTTACAGTAGCATATCAATAGCAAAACTAGGACTGTGTGATAACTATAACACTTTGTACAGACATTTGAAATCTGTTCTGCTGGCTAATGCAGTGATACCAGCAAATATTTGTAAAAACTAGGTTTGGGTTGCATAAATGCATAAATGTTTGGGAGTTACTGTTCTTCATAAATGCCAGTATCTCCACATACAGAAAAACTCTTGTGTATAAATAAGATTATTCAGTATTTGCTTTTCATTGCTCTTCTGTTTAAAAAGCTTCTGTCACCTAGGCAGACAACAAAGGAAATATTATGAAATGTAGGGCTGCAGCTTCCAAAGGCATCTCAGCAGTTAACTGTTCGACTGACACGGGAATTTGCAAACTCTCATGAGCTCTATTAAGAATGCCAGCTTGGATGAGCATTCAAATGTCTCAGCTACTGTATAACAACCAGCGAAGTAAAGAAAAATCAGGTTGCAAAACCCCCTTTGGGGCTAAACACAAAGGTACAAACAGAATTTAATTGGAACTAGCCTACTTTTGGATTAGTAGTGGCTAACCAGGTGAATATTTGCCTGCTATAAGTTTGAGTATTTCTCTGGGTATTTCTTTTCCAAATCAATAATTTACAATAAAATCATATTTTATGAAAGAGCTAATATACCTCATTGCAGGAAGCAGATTTTAAAGATAAACCTGAAAATGTGGGAAAAGGAAGTGGAATATTATTTAAATCCTATCAGGAAGCCTGTAGTAAGTGTCTGCATGCATACAGGGCTTTGGCGGGGGGCGGGGGTTATGCTTTAGCATAGCTGTTCATGACAGAAAATTAACATAAGATTTGCTTTTCCTATTGTATTTTTATCATCAGGAACTGAAAAGATAAATGGATATGTCATTTCAGCTCCATAAGTGGAATTGGGCTGAAAAAGTACCGAATGGAAAATTAACCCCACAACCATGCTAGAAATAAAAATAAAAACATTAAATGCTCTGCACGTGCAGTGAGGCAGCTCAGATATCAGTCTTTCATTCTGATTTCTTTCCTCCACAGGAACATATCATTCACTCTTCTCAGTAAAGAACAGCATTGCATGACAATGAATGTCAACTTGATGAAGCAGAAAAATTAAACTGAATTCAGCCTGGTGAATTCAACCGCCTGCTTCACCTGACATGAGGTGTTCACCCTGGGACATGCCTAACAGGGGCCCAGCTCTTCATGCAACCACCTCGACAGCAATGCCTGCGCTCTCTGTAATGATATGAAGCTGCAGAAGATTTCAACCTGTGAAGTACTTCTGCAGCTGAACAGGTCATGTTTTAACATCAGCAAGTTTAAAGATTCATTTGACCTCAGGTAAAACATGAAGTTGTATCTATCTCCTTCATCCTTGCCTTTTGGAAGAAGAGACCTGGGCAAAATTTCTTGTGGAGTCTTGTACAAGGCTTACCTTCCAGGACTAATTTTCAGAACAGCAGTACGCTGCTGTTTGAAGAAAGAACTCAAAGAATTAAAATTATGAAAATTAATTTTATTATTGAATTTAGTATATTGGTTTAAGGCTGATAATGGCCTTAATATATATTGGCTTATAGCTTGAGGTTGTATCATAGTAATCAATTGTATTTAGCTAGCTTAATTTTGTACATTTTTGCAGTAAAGCTGTAACCAGATGCAGCAATGGAAGAAGCCAGATCACAGCTGAAGAAATCTGCTTCCACCGTCACTGTAGCAGTGTAGGTCACTCTAAATCCTAGTGAAAAATGCAGTGCTATGACCTATATACAGTATGTCAGTACACTTACAGATGGATAAAGCCAATGTGATATTACTGCTAGGTGGACAGAACTGTTGCCCCAGTGCTATCCTCAACGGTTAGACTATCACGTATCCTCTGACTTCTAATACGTTTTAAATTCCTGCACTGCCTAATTAGGGAGAGTAATTCCCCAAGGTTCCCTTCCCTACCAGCAGAGAGAAATAGGCTCCTCCAGAACGTTATTGAGGTTTTAGATATGCTGGATCACCTACTGCAGAGATTCAGTTTTTTTATTTATTAAAGGTAAAAAAGGCATTGGGCAACTTAACCTCACTTTCAAGTTTGTTTCAAGTATGGCTGATACCTGTGTGTATATGTTTACATGGAAGGGAAAGGAAAAGGTTTCAAAGCCCTTTGCATAACTAATAAGTTGCAATAGTTTTGTATGACAGTGTATGTGAACTAACTTCTGTAGCTATCAGTAGGATCTATTGATTCAAGAGGAAATGGCAAACTTGTGAATGTTTGTGAAGAAACATAACCCTCAAATCTGTCTTTTCTAAGCCCTGTGGATAGTTTGCTAGAAGATGGACAAAATTATTGGTCAGTTGGGATCCAAGTCTTATTTTCATTATAATATAATTTATTCCCACATTTCAACACCCTTATGGCAGACTTATGTTCAGGGAAATTAGAATAAAAAAAAGTCAGACTGAATGCTACTAATAAGGGAAAGTTGTTAGAGTGATAACAATGCAGTAATGGCACAGATCATCCAGAGAAATGAATAACATAATGGCTCTCTTTTTCTTTTAATTGCTTTTCCTTTTACTGAAAGACTGAGGCTCTGCTTTCCATCCAAATCTTTTCACGAGTAATTAGTGGGTGCAAACTTCTGTCAGAAGTGAATATTTTTCCATAGTCTTCAAACCAAAGTAGGCAACAGAACATTAGGTCTGGTGCTTCTAATTACAACTCTAATTATATAAAACCTTTTTGCCCAAAACAGCAAGAAACAGTTCCTACTGCTTAATGGGAGTAGAGCTCTCACCAGTCAACATTCTGGTACAGTATTCATCTCTGTAAAAGTCAATTGCTGCATACTACCCACTGCCAACTGTTACCCACATGTAGCTTGAGTGGCAAAATCCATCCAGCAGTGTAAAATTCTTCCAGCTTTCTTTAAAATTCTGCCTCAGCATGGTTCTTTTCTTCTTTTAATAAGTACATTATCAACAATAAATTAATATCAGAAGCAACAGGGAATCGCTGCTGCAAGCCAGCCAGTTCCAGTGTTCTTCATGCTATCACCAATACAACGCTCTTGGTTCTATATCACTTTATTACTATTTCTGCATCTTACAGCCTGAAAGGCCACCGGCAGCTGATGTTGCTCACAGCTGAAACTATACAGTGTTACTTATCAATGCAAAATCTTTCACACAGAAGAAAGGAAGAAGAATGGAACAAAACTAAACAAATACCCAGAACACAAAGCTAGGATGCCCAAAGGAGGAATAGCTCACGCTGTATGGGCAGGAGGGGGAGGAAGGGAGGTGTCTCATGATGCACTCTTCTCCACATTGTATTTTGCCTCCTCTAACTACCTGAAGAAATATATAACCCTACAGGACAGAAAGACATTGGCAAACACCACCATAACGAGGGTTCCCTCCACTTTTTCTTTAATCAGATGTAAAAGAATATGTGAGTTCATACAAGTAAAAGACAAAAAGATAAGGCAAACGTTTCCCAGCAAAAACAGCTTTCTGCCTTTGGGAAATGCCAAACAACTGTCCAGGAAAGAAACTTATCTTCCCAGCACAGTAGACTCTGTAGCAACTAGCAAAGGTGGGGATGATTTTGTGCTCTTCATGCAGAATATTTGGATGTATGTGAACTGCATCAAGCTCATGCTACTTCTGACATGAGCATAAGGAGATAAGATGACACTCTTGCCTAGGTGGTTGCACCAGCCTGTAATATTAGTTAGGTATAGACCAAACAAATTCCTGCAAAGGGGAAAAAGCGTTGTTAATACTGTCTTTACTATACACAGGCATCCTGGCTAAAGAGTCAGAGGAAATCTTCCCACCTGCTCATGCAGAGCTTATGCTCTAATTCTGGATCACAGTTTAAATAGCAAAATTTGACCAAGGCCTGATTTTTTTAAGGTATTTAGGTGCCTGTCTCCCATTGCTGCCTTAAAAAAACCTACAGTAAACAGTGTAAATTTGGCTTCACCCATATACAGGCAATTTCGATTCCTGTGCTTATATGACATCAGATCTGTGGGCACATTTCCAGTGGTATGTCTGTAATTTCCAGCTGTATTCCCAGAGGCTCAGTACTGTAGAAAGGCTTCTCATAAAAAATGCTGATAAAATGAAAAAGATTCCATTGCAGTTGTGCCATAGCTCTTCCCCATCAAACATCCTTCCATGGGCTAAGAAAAGATCTTCGACCTTTGCTGGGAATAACAAAAGTATAGCCCCAAGTCTTTGTCTTACCAGCATAAATCTTTGTGTCTGAGCCACTGAAATTCTCATGTTCAGAGAGGTTGCAGAAGTGGTGCAAAATGTTCCTTTGTTTGAGAAAACACAGAGACAGAGAGGAATAACACAGTGGTTAGGATGCTATAGATGCTGCCTAGTCATAGTTAGGAAAATTGGCAAATAGGGTTGGCAATTAGATAGCAGATCAGCACATGCGTCCAGCTAAAAGCTACAAGGTTATTGATGAAGAAGCACACGCAAACACTGAAGAACAGCAGTGAGAGGGAGCCTTTGGAAAGGAACTCAGCAGCGCCATTCACAAAAGACAGAAAGGCAATTCACCACGGGAACAGCTGATCGATATGCCATCAGTCAGCTAATTGTATTATTGTTCCTTACCCAGATCTCAATTATGATCTTTTAAATAGACTTCTGTCTTGACTGAAGCTGGTGTCTCCCCGTTTCAGGATCTCACCAGAATTCCTCACTTGCCTTAGTCATAAGAACAAGATGTCAAAGGCATGCATATGCTTAATAGAAAACAACTGTCCCTTTTAGCTGGTTAAAGCATTCTCCCTCTTCACCTTTTAATCTTCCATTTATTGAAAAAATAATAATTATGCTTTGCCCACATTTATTGAAAAAATAATAATTTTGCTTCGCCCTCATTCTTATGACTTTTGCTTCTCCAGCCTGCAGGAGAACCAGCCCCAGGTAGGTGACTGCTTGCAGGGAACACCACCCTGGAGGGGTTTGCCTCTGGGTCCTGCAAGAGCATATGAGCCCAGCAGGGCTCTGCCACGCAGGAAAGCAACCCCAATTCTGTGCCTCGCTTTGGGATGTGTTTGCTGTTACACTCCCCCCAAATTATGACAGTAGAATCCTTCTGTAAATGGTGCTTTCTTGAACTCTGTATTTGCAGGGGAAATCAAAAATACAAGTTCACTTATCCTGTAAGTTATGCTTCTTACATAAGAACCATCCTTTCCAATGTTGGTTGCCCCAAGAGTCAGCACATACGTAATCCTCTCTGCCCCGGGGTCTCTCAACTATTTTTACCATCTGTGCGATGTCTCTGTGTGGTGTTGTTTTCCCCTTCCACAGAGGCTTGAAGGCTCTGCTGCAGCCTGCAAGGCAGGATGGCACTCTGTGTGGGTAAGAATGTATATTTAGCCATCAAGCAGCAGTTGTTTAGGAGCCACTCTGTCTGTCGAGTGTAAAGGAGGGCCAGGTTTCAGGGCAGTGGAGACAGAAATGGCAGTGAACACATCTATTTAAGGGTGCTTACTCCACTCTCATCAGCCTCCAGCCACCAGCACCAGCTAAAGCAGACATTTGACTTGTGAGCTAGGACAGAAGCAGAACAGAGCTCCTTGTTTCCCCAGGATGTGGCCCCGTTGCAGGCTAGTGTGCTTGTGTATATCTGGTGTGTGCATCAAGAATGCATTACGGCAACCTCCAAGGGTCACATGTCTGGTCCCAGGCAGAATTTACCCCACAAAATTTTATGGGCATATGAATCCATAGTGTCCCTACAGGTTCCTGCATACCAGGTAGTGTTAAACCAAATATTGTGTCACCTCGTTTGAAAATCTGGTGAGCCAAGGGTCTGTAGATATTTAAGTGTTTCTGCTAACCTTTGGAGTCATGCAGACAGACCTACACCTGGGAGGTGAATCCTCTTCCCTTTTCCTAGCTCACAAGTCAACCAACTCCTTTTCACATTGCTTTGTTTCTAAAAGAGGTTCAATAAATAAGGGATCAAGAAGTCAAAGGAAGAGAATGAGAAAACCTTACACATCTAGGAAATTCTCAGCTTTCACCCTCTTCTGTTCACCAGCACTGTGTTTTGATCTGGCACTCACTGAATTAAATGGTTCTTAGTACAGGTCTCCTTTCCTGCCAAATCCTGTCATCAGTCACTTCAGAGTAAAGAACCAGATCATTCTGAAAACCAATCCTGAAATAAATATAGTGCAGTGAGAAACATCTCTTTTTTTGCTATCTCTACACAAAAGCACAGAAACTACACTTTGAAATGAGATTCCTTTTCTGCTCTCTCTTCCATGTTCTCTTGTAAGGACACTAAAGGAAAAAAAGCAAGAACTGGGGGAAAAGGTATTATAGTAGGAATATCTCCATATGCACTTGCAGTTGTGTAGTTAATTCAGGGGGTGTAAACTCATCCACCCAGTTAGACATTACTTATCCCACTTGTTAGCTCCACGTGCAGCCACAGGACGATTCAGACGCACAGCTGGGACACATACAACCTTTTCCGCTTCAGATGAACATTAATGTTTTCTTCGGGTGCACACAACTCTACAAGGAGGTCCCTGTTTTCACAAGAAGCTAACCTCCCAAAGCAGACCTCTTATAGGTAGCCCCAATTCTCTCCAGGCCCAGGTCTTCAAAACTGGGCTAAGTCCAAAAGAATCAAGAGCCTCCCTTTAAAAATTTCCAGATATTTTACAAATCACTTCTTAAATTTACAAATTTAAGCTTTTTCCGTTGTTTCCTGACTTCTGAGTATGCAGAATACACTCGAGCCACACTTCCAGGGAGTTTTTGCAGGATGGAGGGTAAAGAAAGGAGGAGTTGTCTAGGGTGTTTTTTCCCCTCCAGTGAGAACATGGATTCCCACAAATAGCAAGAAAATGAGTCTCCAAATATTGCAAGATTAACAATCAAACCATGACAATTGGCAATGTGGTAGGAAAAGTTACAGCAGTTTTTTGGCTCCTGCTGTTTTCCAGGGCTCTTTCCAGTGGCCCTCAACCCGCCACTTCCCAAAATACATAATTTCCAACTCTCTACTGGATCACTGTCTTTGACAGAGTCCCTTTAGCTCTGTTCTGGGCCAGCTTGTACCGCTTCTGTGTAGAGCCACTCCTCTGACAGCTTTCTTGCGTACTCAGCAACCTGTCCAGTTTATTGTCACCAGACTCCTACCCAGTTCACAGTCTAGGGCAGCTGAGACCTCAGGCACTTCTGCTATCTCTAGGCTTGAAATCATCTGCTGACGCTGATTTTTTTCAGGCGAAGCTTCTGCAATAATCTGTTGTAGCTTTGCTGATTCTCCAGACTTGCTGCCTGGGTTGGGGAACCGTAGCTCTGCAGCTCAGGTTTAGGACGCAGAACCAAAGCAGCACGCAGAGCTTCAGCCCTCTTGGATTCAGGAAACATTAGACAAACTGAGTGGTGGGTGATTTCCTCTACGCAAGACTTTGAGGCAGCCAAACCCTGATGATTTGCAAAAATATGCCTATCAGGCACTCTTTCATTAAAGCCCATTTCTTGGTGTCCAAAGCATAGATGCAGTTGTCATTGATGTTTGTCACTGAGCTTCTGGGATATAAGGGCCAGGAGGAGGGCTCTCTTACCTTCCTTTTTTTCACAGTCGCCTGTTTTCTCTCTTGAGGAATGCCACCTATCTTTAAGTGAAAAAAATGGACATTTTCTCCAGTTGATTGATCTGTTCATCTTTGCATTAACTCTGATCCTTTCTGGCAATTTTCCCTCCATTTTCCTTGGCACTCTCCCCACACAACAAGCTTCTCGCTCCTCAGCTGGCTGCCACAGCACTTCATGGCCAGCTCTGCTTGTCACCTGCTATGGCATTTATAGAAAAATGTGTATTGAACAAAGCAAATGTATTGGCTGAAGTGAAGGAGAGGATGTGAGAGACCAGAGGAATGCAGCTCCTGTGCCCCTTCACAAAGGGAAAGAAAAGAAAAAAAACTGCCAAGTGTCCCTTTATTTAATAGCTTTGTATGGAACAAAAATTAGAAATTCACCTCCATTCTCTTCTCTTTCAAAATAAGCATTCTCACAGAAACTTCTACTTTTCATTTACTCCATTTTGCAATTTTATCATTTACTTCTCTTACTTTCACTCTTATTCAATATTTTATTATTGTCTTATTTTCATCCAGGGAGTGAAAAAGAAGAAACATGCTGCATATGAAGGCATCAAGGATGATTCCCCCAACAGGAAACCTATTACTGAAGGAACCAGCCTCCATCTGTCTCCTGATGCCAGTATATTCAAAGCTACGGTCACACTCCAAACAATCCAGTAAATTTTCCTTTTCTTCTGTTTAATTTTTGTTATAGTTATAATCAAGACTTGATGATGAAATGGAGGTCAGACTGTGGTCCCTGCCCTCCACTGCCAGCACTCTCCATGGAGGAAAAAAGGCTGTTCTGTGGCCACCTTCCTCGCGACTATTCCTGAGTTTTGGGTTGGGTTTTAATTTCAGGAAATCAGTCAGTGCCAGGCAGGTAACCCTAAACAATAAGCAAACCACTTTCCATCTCACACACAACATTTAAACCAAGCAAAAGTAAACCAGTTGAAAATTAACTGAAGAGACTTCTGTCTTTTTAATCTCAAATGTGAGCAACGCCCTGCTGCATGCACATAAAGTTTCTTTTTGTGGCTGCTTTAAAAATATCCCAGATAACATCAGTTCTTCATTTCATGAGTGTTCACAGTAATACAGTTCTGTGAACCCAACAGAAACTGTTGGGTTTAACTTTCTGTAGGTGCTCTGAAGCCACATTTCTTTCTTTGCTCATTCCTCTGTAACTAAAACAGACTTATATTTGGGATTCTATAAAGAGATCTTTAACAGGGACTACGTTGTTCTCCAGCATGCAATGTCTTTGATGGCATCTTTGAGCTAAGGAAATCTCTAGCTTGAGGCTTGTGATCTCACTGTTGTAAGGTGGAGGCTATGAAGGATAAGCAGAGATCCTGCAACAGCAGTAGAATGACACAGAAAAAAATTAACCTCGGCGTTCCTTGCAATGGAAAGGCTGCAGGAAAGAAACAGTCTGCAGGGGTATGAAGACAGCAAATATTAGAAGTAGAATGGAAACTCCAGTATCTGCGTAAAGTAATGCTGGAATGTGAAGTGCAATGTATAATAGGAAGTAATGCTAGTTAAGTAGGGCACTGAATCTTTTTCCACCCCTTGTTTTGAGTCTGTATGTGGGTGAAATGAGGACATTTTTAATGGAAAAATGTTTAATGGAGAAAACAGAGTGAAGTGAATGTACACTCTTTACTGCATGAAGGAGCATGTCAGGCACACTGCTCTGACTTTTATGCCATGACCCTGATTTTGCTGCATTCCCTTAAGCACTCAGTAAATCCTTTCTCCCCATGAGCAACTAAGGATGCTGCTGTTCCTACTGAAAACAGCCACAGTTTGAAAAGGATGGACAAAGTCAGGAGAAAAATCTGTTAATTTAAGGGTAGAAATTGGAATGGCAAGTGGCTGAAATAGGAAGGATTTAGACAGTCTGCTGAGAAAAATTATTCCCTCTCATTTTCTTATCTGTTAAAGACAACATTCACTGTGACAATAAACACGGAGTAGGGACAGGACTAAGAGAAAAGGCAATATAAACCTCAATTCCTACCAATAGAAAATTGCATTTTTGTTACTATAACGAGTTAAATTTCTGCTATATCCAACCACATACATGCTGTGGATGTTCATATATTTTTCAATATGTTATTTATGTTCCTTGGAGAAAGCAAATGTTGTTTTCCTTTTACATAATGTTACAGCAGTTATATATGTCCTTTGTCAGTATTACTTGTGTAGGAGAAAAAACAGATGGTTCCTTCATACTGAAAAAGGCAAATACTACATTCTGAGCTTTAGGATGATGCCCACAGGCTTTAGTAACGAAAGAATCCTGAAGGAAATTATTGTAAATTGAACTATGCTGATTCAAAGAGAGAGACAAGCTTAAGTGGAAACTTAATGATAATTTCAGGGTCTGGAACCTGCTAGCCCTGTTGTTGATTGCCTTTTCTGACACTGTTCAGCTTTTCCCATGTTATTAGCTAAAAGTCCAGAAACTGACATTTTCATCAATTCTACTAGACACTAAACATGATTTTAAAATAGCTGAATCATTTGTAGTACCAGCTACTGGATTTGCAGGAGATATGGCTGACTACACAAAGACCTGTACCCGGTACTGATGCAAACCTTATTATCCAAAAAACTGATATTGAACAGAAGCTTCTTTCACCTTGGCAAAGTTCCCATGTACCTAATGTTCTGAAGATAATGAAATGTTATTACCCCTTACAGTTTAGCAGCATCTATGAAATAACTAAGGGGTCTTCAATCTGGTTTAGACTCTTTCTTATCACACTGACATTATCGCTAACTTTAGTTATTAAGTTTTTTCCTACTGTTAGAGAGGCACTAAAAAAATAGAAAACTTCAGTTGCCTTTATATTCTGGGGATACTTTCTCTTAAATACANATTTCAAACTTGTCCATAGAATTTATCCACTCTCTAAAACAGCGTGCATCTAATTCTGTCAGCTGGTGATATTTATGTCTTTCCACCATACCCAATCTATTCAGAGTTCATTCAGGATTGTGGTTTTTTACAAGAGGCGAGTCTTTCAAAACCATTTTCATTCAATTTCTACAGGTTCTGTGACAGAGCTGCATCTCAAGAGAAGCTGGTTTTGAAAGTTATTTAATTTTTATTCCTGTATGAAATCATTTGCTTCTACACCCTTGAAAAAGTAAGACAAAAGACTACACTAGCTTAAGGGAAGAAATGGGGAAAGGCAACGAAAACATGCCCATGTTTGTCTTCCAAGTGTGTACAGTTTTAAATTGACTTATAACTTCTATTTTTATACTAGCAGACACTGCTACTCATTCAGGAAGAAAGCCATCTATCGACAATAAAAGCAAAGCACTTCACTAAACCAGGCCCTGGGCTGTTCAGGAGGATATTCAGGTAAATATTTTTGCAGGTTATAGCTGAGCTGAGCTGAGCTTTCCGGATGCCTAGAAATGATCCATCATCCTTCTCATAGCACTCAACCTGCATGATCATAAGTAGCTGCAGAGAATACATCAACTTCAGCAGATTGAATTTCCCCTTTCAAGAAAGCCAGTATCCTCTTCACATCCCACTGTGCTCAGGTTTTAAGTAACATAAATCCTTGTGTCTCCCATTGCATGTGCTTGTTTATGCTGAATCTATATTTTATGAAATACAAAGGCTTTTCTTAGATAACATGAAGATCTCTAAACTGAATGAAAGGTAGCTTTTCTTTTCTGTAGATACTAATTTGAAAATTAAGGTCACCTGGGCTGTGATCATGATCTGTGTATGTGTTTGCCACAAGAGCTCATGCATTGCTTATCCTGGCACCTGTGGTGAAAGTAATTTTAAGTGTCGATACTATCAAAAGCAAATGTGAATAATACCCTTGCAAACAAGGTAAGCTATGATTAATTAATTATTTGTTCAGTTCAGTGAAAAGCACAGTCTTTCTTTCCTCAAACCAAGTTTATAGCTGTGATCCAGGCTAGTATATTGCACTTCATGGAGTTT
>VYZW01036052.1:42579-77211 GCA_013401315.1 Balaeniceps rex
AATGTTGTACTCTCATCTTGGATATTCAGTTTTGGCTCACTGTTTTCAGAATTACATTGCACAAATATTTAAGGCCTCCAGACAGACCAGATAAGTAGCTAGAAGGCACAGCAATATTTTTCCCTGTGAAGACTGAATTAAAAAGCAGCACAATATTGATTATTGCTAACAAAGTTAAATATTGTCTTTACCTTCAGTTTTTACTTTTGCCTTGTAGAAAACTTAATTTCCCAGAAAAAAGACTGTGAACAAATGGTGGTTGTGACAACTGAGCAGAGACATCCCTAGGCAGAAGAGCCAACAGATGTCTACCACAAACAACGGCCGCAGCAAATACTGACTGGCTTTTGTTAAGCGCTGCGTGTGCCCATAGACAAGATGCTCCTAGAAACTCAAGTGTTCATGAGCTGATCCAATTTACTTCAAACAAAAAGGATAAACTACAGTGGGACTCCAAGTAAGGTGTTGATTTCAGCTGAACAAATCTTGATAATTTCAGAAGAAAAGTAGTTATTGAAATCAGCCAGACAAGAAGGCTGGTGATTTGACTCCCAGGTAAGGCAGAAGAGTTTTTTTTAAAAACAACAGCACACAAATGTGTACCTCAATCGTAGGAAGCTTCTGGAGATAATTCAAGACCCAGCTGGATTAATGACAGCCTCACCAAAACAAAACCAAAAAAACCCCACAAGCATAGTGGGGAAACGTATGTAACAGAGCAGACAGTGAGTGTGGGGACATGCTGCAGAGCATGAAGTGTCACATCCAGCTACCCTCTAACCCAATTTAAAATGAAACAATCCCCCAAAACCACTAAAAGTGACAGGTTTGTTCCAGATTGAGCCTATATACTAAGTGAATACTTTGCCTCACTTTTGAGCTAGCTTAACTAGATTAGAAAAGGGGGAAAGGTAAGGTGACTAGTAGGAAAAAAGATCTGGAAATGGGAGACAGAAAAGTGTGGACAATGGAAAAAAGAAAGTGCGAAAATGGAAGCTGTGTAAATCCTCACCTGTGAGAAAGCTAAATTCAAACCCTGAATGCTCTCACCGCGTGGGGGCACATAATCTCTGCTATAGCAGCCTGTAAAAATTGGCACATGGAACACATCATAGCAAGGAACTTCTGTACATCTACTGAGCTGACAGAGAGAGGGCAGGCTATGTGTATTAAAAGGAGTAATCTTTTAAACTCTATTTATGAAATGGCAGAAAGAAGGAAGGGAGAAGTTATCTGTCCACTCTCAAGCCTGCTAGTATGATCTGGGTAGTAGGCGGCTTCAGGAAAAAAAAAACACAAGGAAGTAAAGACAAGAATGAAAATGGGAAATAGGCTAAGATGCTGAGCAGATGTGCCAAAGATAGATCATACCACACTAAACTGATATTTCTTTTTGAAATAATAATTTTCTAGACAAAATATGCAGTAGATCTCATCTGCTCTGACTTCAGCAAAGCGTTTCATACAGTAGCACATGTGAAATTATTAGCTAAGCTGGAGAAGAGAATTAGGAGGAAAAATATGCTGAGTATTAACCATCAAATGAGGAGGTGACAAGTTGGGCTGGTAGGCGATGTATAAGGATTCAGGGAGGTAATTAGTGGAGTTTTACAAGGATCTGACATGGAACTAATCTTACCAAGTGGCATTTATTACCAGATTTAAGAAAAATGTACATTTGTGCTGATGCAATTCTCAGAAGTCACTAAGGGTGTGGCTAAACTAGCGTTTTTTTCCAGGTCAGTGGTGTTCCTTTGAAACAAATCTCCGAGTTGGCCTGCTGTACCACACTTCAGTTCATGCCAAAGAGCAATCTCATAGCACACGCTGGACTCCTTTCAGAGGAAAGTAAATGGTGAGATGTCCTCCAGGAGCATATAACACATTCCAGTTGCCAATGGATGTTCAGTGCAACCGGGCCAGGTGGGAGCTAGTCAAGTAAACCCTCTGAAATGCAACCAGTATGGACAACGGGTCCTTAGCACCAAGCACAGACCTACTTCTGTTGGGCTGCACTGACTGCCCATATAGCCTGAGTAGGTAAGTATTATCAATATGAAAGAGATCAGAAGAAAAACTGAATTGTCTTAATGGGCTGGAATGAAATTGAATTTAATATTAAAAGTGAAAAAACATGTAATTAGAGGCCAAAACAAATACAGTATTGCCTACAAAGTAGGAACCTATTCTGAGAACAAAAAGATCTTAGTGCGAAACTGGTTGTACGGTGAATCACAGGATAACTCTGAGCAACTACTGTGATGAATTTCTTTAAAAATACGAAAAACAAAGCCCCAGAAATATCAATATATTTACAATAGATATCAGGTTATTCCTGGTATATTTTTTTAATAGGAGAGCAGCTGGCTGTTGCAATGAAATTAAAGTGCTGATAAGAATTTCACACTGATAAGGCAAATATACTTACTGGCAACTCATAATTAATCTGCAGTAGTTTGCAAAAACAATATTAGTAAACTGAAGGGCTTAGTGCGATTCAGAAACGGATTAGATGTTTCTGTGAATGCCATCCTGGATAATTACACTAGCTGGAATAAAAACTGATAAGGGACAACAATGGTTTTATGATTCTTCCTATGGACAATTCACAGTGATTGTAAATTACTCTCCTCTAAAGCATTATCTACCTGAATAAGATCCAAGACAACAGATTAGACATACTGCTTTTTGTTTAATACAGTGGGTTCTTATATTTCAATTTCAATAAACTATTCTAAAAGTATTGTAACTATCAAATTTCCATTCTTTACAAGACTCGGGGTTGTAATTCTGCCAACTATCATTCAGACAAGTAATACCGTTAAAAACTGGGCTTTGCTGAATGCATAAAATACTCCAGTGAGGTTAATTTGAAATACTGAGTCCTAAAATACAAAACAACTCAACATCACCATACATAGAATATTGGTGAAAGAGTTAATAAATCTGACCTGAAAGTTAAACATGTGATAACTGTGATAACTGCAATTAATTTGCTCCTGAGTTTAATTTGAAAAGGTTTAAACAAAGGGCATGAACTTGCCCTTGAGTAGCTAAATCATACTAATTGAAGCACTCCTACATTATAATAGACCATTTATTCCATTTGCATTCTCATATATAGAGGCACACAGTCTTGCTAAAAGATTCTCCTTGTTCATCGTAATGCCACATTTGGTAGGAAAATTAACAAAAAAGAAGGTAGTGCTGGGAAGATGAAGGCAGAAGCTCCTGGAAAGAGTCGGGAAAAGACTCACAGAAAGAAAGAACTTAACAGTGTAAGACTAAAGAAATCCAGGAATTCTACAAGTTGCCTGAAAAGCTTTTCATAGAGAAAACTGCTGCTGTGGGTTAAAACTATTTCCCAAGTTCCACTCAGCAGAAACTAAAGGGCTAGTAATGCTTATTTTAAGGATAAGTAAAATCAGCTCTAGGTCTGAGAAAGGCACTCTGATATGGTTGCAAAAAAAATTTATTTAGCTGTCTAATATACAAGGTGGGACAGCTGTAGATGCCTACCTTCAAAACTGGCAGCCTCAAAAATTCTGCTCAGTTATAACATTAAATTTCACTTTCTTTCAAAACCAGACTGGTGGTGCCAGCTCGCCTTTACACAGCCCAAGCATCAGGGCAGCCATCAGGATGGGTAACACCATGCCAAAGTCCTTTTGCTGCTGAGAAAAGCCATGCCAACACCTTCCCATCCATTAAGCCATAGGCAATTGAGCAGCTGGAGCATTTGCCAGTCCCTCCTGCTGAACTCTGCGTGGCTCTGCCTGGAAGGGTTAGGATCATTGGCTCACAGGGACAGTAAACTGGGCTCCCCAGGGGAGTGGTTAAAATATCAACCTGGCATGAATCCAGTCCCTGTTTCAAGGTTTTTACCCAGCGACCATTTAATGTAAAATATAGAAGCAATCCTGGAAGAGGCAATGTAACCCAGCATTTCTGCTCTATCGCTGCAGTCACGCCCTTTATTTCCTAGTGAAACTTGCCCAATAAATGAGCAGAGTGAAACAGCTTTGCCCGGGAGGGAGGGACAGACCTTAACATCAGTCTAATCCATAGGTAGTGATTAAGATACTTACCTAGAGGTAGAAAATGTATTTTTTAATAGTCTTAGGCAGGGGAAGAAGCAAACTCATTGCTTTCACAATCTAAATTATTTATTTTTGGAGTTACTACATACAAAGGATGCAGTACCATAACATTTCCTCTGGCTAGATGTAAGGTTGAGCTTCTTATTCCATGAAAAGGCTTGTGGTGTAGCTATACAATTACTTTCTCTGATGACAAAACTAGTTCAAAACTTCCTGTCTTTGCCTTCTTTTTCACCCTGCAGTTGTACCAGAGCAACTCATTGTGGGCCTGCACATAACATTGATAATGGAAATGAAATTTAAAAAAATAAAGTCTGTGAACTGGATCAGCAACAGATTGAATATGATATTTATGCCCTAAAGATACAATTTAAGTTTAAGACATGCTCTTGTTTTCACCAGTTCCTTACTCGGTAACTGTACATGGCTCCCATTTTGGCCACTCTAAGGTTCCTAACTCTCTCCATGTATTGCAAAGGGTTCAGACATCTTTGCCCTAATGCAGTTTCTGACTTCTGTATATGAAGTGTTCAGGCCTTTTGAACGTCTGCAAGTTTTCCTGACTTGAGCTTGAGTTGGAACTACCAAAGAAATATGGAAGGATGCAAGGTCCTACATTACCCTCGAGGGAGGTGATCCTTCCCCTCCACACGACACTGGTGAGGCCACACCTGGAGTGCTGGGTCCAGTTCTGGGCTCCTCAGTACAAGAGAGACAAGGACATACTGGAGCCAGTCCTGTGAAGGGCCACAAAGATGATGAAGGGACTGGAACATCTCTCCTACAAGGAATGGCTGAGAGAGCTGGGACTGTTTAGCCTAGAGAAGAGAAGGCTCAAGGAGGATCTTACCAATGTGTATAAATACCTAAAGGAGGGTGCAAAACAGAAGGAGCCAGGCTCTGAAAAGAGCCTTGTGCCCAGTGACAGGACAAGAGGCAACGGGCACAAACTGAAACACAGGAGGGTCCCTGTGAACATCAGATAATAATCTACTGGGAGAGTGACCAAGCACTGGCACAGGTTGCCCAGGGAGGTTGTGGGGTCTCCCTCCTTAGGGTTATCCAGAAACCGTCTGGACAGTGTCCCGGGCAACCGGCTCTAGGTGGCCCTGCTTGAGCAGGGGGTTGGACAAAATGACCTCCAGAGGTCCCTTTCAACCTCAACTGTCCTGTGATTACCTGAATGAAATATTCCATTTTGGGGTAATTTGGGAATATTTTTGTAGTTGGTCTGTCAAACATGGAGTTTCTTTGTATGGCGCTATTTTGATTTCTTGCTTTAAGTCAATAGCTTTACCTTGGTCTCCCAAGTGGGTAAATTTTTCCAAAGTGAGTACATTTTTCAGTACCAGGCATCTATGTTAAAATTAAAAGCTCATGCCCTGCTATACTTACAAAAGAACCACTATTCCCACATATGATGGTACCCAAACCCCAGTCTTTTAAGCTATGATTTAATGTAGCTATTAAGGAAATAAAAGCTTACATCATTCATGTCTTTATTTAATAGTGTTTTCCATTTTTATAAGAATACTTACTGCCTAACTAAGAAGAACAGGATGTTCTTTTTATACAAAATTTCCTTATATCAAAACCACTTTGAATACATTTCACATTACATGGAAAAAAAATGTTCAGTCTTTACATGTGTAGGGATGTCAATGAAATCCATTAGTCATAGCCAAAAACTAGTGGCAGGCTAATATATATTAAGCACAATGTTATATACAATGTTATGATACCTAATTATACTTTGATATGGAAGATTTGAGATCATAGAGGAAAAACAGGTCTTACAACGAATATATGTAGATAGACATTTTATTTTATTTCAAAAAAATAGCAAATGTCTTAAGAACACAAACCAGAAAGTTATTAAAAGCTTCATAGCAAAATATTTAGCCAACTCTGTTACAATATATAGGCTTGAGGTTCTAACAGTTAACACTATGCCTCAATTCACTGAGCAAGTAATGTTCCTGATACATAAACATCACGCAGTTGAAATATGGAGCTGAATATTAAAAAAAAAAAGAGAGGGTATTCTTATCTTTGATCTTTCATTATCAAAGTAATTGAAGAACAACGACATTTTAACAGGCTCGATTCTTTTTGGGAAAAGCCATTAAAAATAATTCCTNAGTTCCTTACTCGGTAACTGTACATGGCTCCCATTTTGGCCACTCTAAGGTTCCTAACTCTCTCCATGTATTGCAAAGGGTTCAGACATCTTTGCCCTAATGCAGTTTCTGACTTCTGTATATGAAGTGTTCAGGCCTTTTGAACGTCTGCAAGTTTTCCTGACTTGAGCTTGAGTTGGAACTACCAAAGAAATATGGAAGGATGCAAGGTCCTACATTACCCTCGAGGGAGGTGATCCTTCCCCTCCACACGACACTGGTGAGGCCACACCTGGAGTGCTGGGTCCAGTTCTGGGCTCCTCAGTACAAGAGAGACAAGGACATACTGGAGCCAGTCCTGTGAAGGGCCACAAAGATGATGAAGGGACTGGAACATCTCTCCTACAAGGAATGGCTGAGAGAGCTGGGACTGTTTAGCCTAGAGAAGAGAAGGCTCAAGGAGGATCTTACCAATGTGTATAAATACCTAAAGGAGGGTGCAAAACAGAAGGAGCCAGGCTCTGAAAAGAGCCTTGTGCCCAGTGACAGGACAAGAGGCAACGGGCACAAACTGAAACACAGGAGGGTCCCTGTGAACATCAGATAATAATCTACTGGGAGAGTGACCAAGCACTGGCACAGGTTGCCCAGGGAGGTTGTGGGGTCTCCCTCCTTAGGGTTATCCAGAAACCGTCTGGACAGTGTCCCGGGCAACCGGCTCTAGGTGGCCCTGCTTGAGCAGGGGGTTGGACAAAATGACCTCCAGAGGTCCCTTTCAACCTCAACTGTCCTGTGATTACCTGAATGAAATATTCCATTTTGGGGTAATTTGGGAATATTTTTGTAGTTGGTCTGTCAAACATGGAGTTTCTTTGTATGGCGCTATTTTGATTTCTTGCTTTAAGTCAATAGCTTTACCTTGGTCTCCCAAGTGGGTAAATTTTTCCAAAGTGAGTACATTTTTCAGTACCAGGCATCTATGTTAAAATTAAAAGCTCATGCCCTGCTATACTTACAAAAGAACCACTATTCCCACATATGATGGTACCCAAACCCCAGTCTTTTAAGCTATGATTTAATGTAGCTATTAAGGAAATAAAAGCTTACATCATTCATGTCTTTATTTAATAGTGTTTTCCATTTTTATAAGAATACTTACTGCCTAACTAAGAAGAACAGGATGTTCTTTTTATACAAAATTTCCTTATATCAAAACCACTTTGAATACATTTCACATTACATGGAAAAAAAATGTTCAGTCTTTACATGTGTAGGGATGTCAATGAAATCCATTAGTCATAGCCAAAAACTAGTGGCAGGCTAATATATATTAAGCACAATGTTATATACAATGTTATGATACCTAATTATACTTTGATATGGAAGATTTGAGATCATAGAGGAAAAACAGGTCTTACAACGAATATATGTAGATAGACATTTTATTTTATTTCAAAAAAATAGCAAATGTCTTAAGAACACAAACCAGAAAGTTATTAAAAGCTTCATAGCAAAATATTTAGCCAACTCTGTTACAATATATAGGCTTGAGGTTCTAACAGTTAACACTATGCCTCAATTCACTGAGCAAGTAATGTTCCTGATACATAAACATCACGCAGTTGAAATATGGAGCTGAATATTAAAAAAAAAAAGAGAGGGTATTCTTATCTTTGATCTTTCATTATCAAAGTAATTGAAGAACAACGACATTTTAACAGGCTCGATTCTTTTTGGGAAAAGCCATTAAAAATAATTCCTGAGTATTTAGGTTAAGTGAATATATCAAAAACAACCAGTTAAGACCAACATCCTGTTAGGTGAGCCTTGCAGCTTGAAGTGACATTCTCTAGCATGGCTGTCATGGCAGGATCACGGCCTAAATACCTTAATGAAATACATGAAAACCTTCTGGCATACACATTCAGATTCTCATTTTCTTTAGCAATAGCCTACAACTGTCAACTGTGAAGCTTGCTTTGCTGAGAAAAACATTGTTTTGAATGTCACTTCCTTTTGCAAAATCTTGCAATGCAAATTGCCACAGCTAAGCCTCCAGTGAACCATCACACCGATAATTATGTGAAATGTATAAATCAAAATTTAGGCAAGGGGCTCTCATACTATGTTAGTACATATGTTGAATTGTATGCTTTGTATCAGTATTTTGAACATAGAGATCTAGTTATTTAGCTTCTTGCTATTGTAATGAGAGGCAATATATTCATTTTCCTTATTCTCTTCCGATGCATGTCACAATATCATCTTATTATACACCATGTTTCTAAAATCCTGTTGGCATTCATCATGTTCCTATGATTTTAATTGAATCTGTATATTTTAATTTTAAAACTGCTGCCAATCAAAGTGGTTTAGAGAACCAATCCTAGAAGAATTTTCAGATTTATTTCTTTATATATGTTTTCCCAGAATTACAGGATTAAATTACAATGGATGTAGAAAGATTATTGTACAAAGCATAGTTAATAATTCACAACACTGGTATTCAACTCGACCAATTACAATGAATTCACAAAAATGGTTTTAGTTATATCCACTCTTTTCTATCCACCCACCCCGATACGTAAACAAGTTTCTCACAATGACAATGGCAAGACTGCAGTTACCGAGGTGTACCGTATGTGAAAGACAACACCTAGGATAAAGGCCTGGATTTGACAATTCCAGTATGTGCTCCTGCTCACTTCCCATTCTAGACCGCAAGCACTGTTTTTAGACTCTTGCAGTCATTAAGTAAACAGAACTTACAAGTAAATGGAGCTTTTTTTCTAATGCAGGCTTCTGGAGTCAAATTGATAAAAAGTAACATGCTTATATAGAACAAAAGAAATAATGACTTGGGGAAAATTGAAATCAGTCATACCAAAACTCTCTGAGCAATGATAATGTACAGTATTGCAGCTGTATGTTACTAAGACAAAAAACTCTTGGCATTACAAAGATGATCTCTGTTCACACAAGCCAATTTTAATGGGCTATTAAGCATTTGGTTAAAAACAGGCTTGTACTAGTCTCACTGAAAAGGAAACACTTGTCAAAATGGTTTTTTAAAAAATACTGTATGACATCTTCTAAATTGCAATTTAAATTTTAAAATCTTGTTTCAGAAGTTCCTCGCTTCAGGTTGTTACTCAAAAACTCATCATGTTCAAAACTCAAATTATTATGAGATCTTGATATCATAAGAAGCTTTTCCTTATTAGTAAAGTCTTTCTTGACTGCTGCTTGTGGCACAAGTAACCTATCCATTGGGTCCTCTTTGTTTTCTAGTTTCATATATCCTTTACTGTTGCTCCGATCCAGTCTGGGCCAGCTGGGGTGTTTCCTTTGCTCAGCTTGGACAGTGAGCGTAGATGGACCCCTGTCCAAGTCCAGGGACTTCGAATGTGAAGACAGAAGATGCAAAGATGTGTTGGACCCAAACTGTTTCCTGGCAGCGCCAGGTGATAAAAGCTTTCCTGTGCTTGGTCCGAGAGTCATAGAAGATTTGAACTGATCAGATGGAGTGTCCACAAATGAATTGTGTCGTGGCAGCATGCTAGCGGCCGGTCTGTAGGATTCATTGGTATCAGTTAGTGGAATGGCCAGAGAATCCATCGACAGATTTCTAGACCGACTCCTCGTGATCTCCGAGTCCTCAGTTATGTTGTCTATACTGGGCTCATCAATAACACAGTTATTCAGTTTAATTACTGGCAGTGTGAAAGCACTAATGGAAGATGATACAATGGATTTTGTTTCACACTTTATAGAGCTAGTGTTTTTGTCATCTGAAGCCTTGCTGGAGTGAGGGTAAAGTCCAAAGACTGAACCAGATTGCTCAGTTAGCAGAGGTGGCAGGAGACTACCAGTGGTCCTATCTTCATTTAGGGTAATCTCATCTTCTTCAGCAGAACTATCCATTCTAAAATTACTCTTGAAGCCAGAGAAAGGCGCAACCGTGTTCGCAGCCAGCCGTGATGCACACGAGCTCCCGCTGTGCCTGAGTTCTCCTTCCCCCAACAAGCCAGTGAAGGCACCACTCAGCTGCTTTTGTTCCTTGATCCTCAGGGTGTGGATGTCTATTACAGTGGAGTATATGTCTCTCATGTGTATGATTTTTGTTTCCTTGTCACGGTTTTCATGTAGAATGGCATTTGCGCAAATAAAAATGAAGATTCCAATGCCCATAGTAAACGGGCCCAGCATTTTCATCTTATCCGAATGCATATGCTGTTCAAAGAAACGAAGCATAATGCTTCCTTGGCTCCTCAGGACCTGGGTTTCATTTACAGATAGATTATCTTCAGATCCTAAAAGCTGTTCCTTTTGAGGCCAGTATCCAAGGATGGCCATTGCAATTCCCAAGAAAGCGATAAGCACTCCCAAAACAAGGAAGAATCCCGATGGAGAATAGAGACGGATTTTGCCCCTGACAATTACTACATCTGCCCTGGGTCGGCGTCTAACTGGTTTCTTCTCCTCAGAAGCTGGTGCTGTGGCAAGATTTACATGTTGCTGAGATCTGGCAGAGTCTTGCCTTTTTAAGGCAGCCAGTCCTGTTATGACCCCTCCGGTTGCTATCATAGTTCTATATTGTGCCCTGGGGGAAAAAAAAAGAAAAAAAAAGCAGAAATATTGAGAAAAGCAAAGGTTGTGTCTGCAAATATAAACAGCACTTTGTTAATCTGTATATATTTCTTGATAATCAAAATATTTGTGACTTTAAAAAAGCTACTATATCTTAATCCAGTTATGACAATAGTACCAGTTTTGAGATTCACATTGCATCTTAAAAAAAAATCTCCAAAACTCTTTTATCACTGCAAATATAGAATCATAGAATCATAGAATGCTTTGGGTTGGAAGGGACCTTTAGAGGTCATCTAGTCCAACAACCCTGCAGTGAGCAGGGACATCATCAACTAGATCAGGTTGGTCAGAGCCCCGTCCAACCTGACCTTGAATGTTTCCAGGGATGGGGCCTCCACTACCTCTCTGGGCAACCTCTTCCAGTGCTTCACCACCCTCATTGTAAAAAATTTCTTCCTTATATCTAGCCTAAATCTACCCTCCTCTAGTTTAAAACCATTAGTCCCTGTCCTGTCACAACAGGCCTTACTAAAAAGACTGTCCCCATCTTTCCTATAGGCCCCCTTTAAGTACTGAAAGGCTGCAATAAGGTCTCCCCGCAGCCTTCTCTTCTCCAGGCTGAACAGCCCCAACTCTCTCAGCCTGTCCTCGTAGGAGAGGTGCTCCAGCCCAAATATAGGTAATATATCTTCCATCAGTGACACAGACAGTAGCAGAAGGACAGTGCTCTTAGTGGTGAAATGTCAGGTTTAAAGATGAAAATATTCAGAAGTTTTAATAGACGATTTATCTCTGGACTGGTCTGCAGCAAAGTCAATAATATATTATTACCTTGTATGCATTTTAGACCATTTTAGCACTTTTGCTAATAGTTCTTTTAAAAACTTCTATGACACACAATGACTATGAATACAGATCATTCTACATATCCCCTTTAAGAGATCTTTCCTTATAGGTTTCAGCATATATTCATACATATTTATTCCATCATTTAAAGAAGTTTTTAATAAGCCTATTCAGATAACCTGAGTCTCAACTACAGAATCATTTTTGCCTTTACTAATAAACCTCTTTTATGCACATCTAGATCTTTTTTCTCCCCTTCCTGGTTCCTCATGGACTACAAATCAAGCAGCTCACTTCAGTTTACCAGATAAGAAATCTTCATAAATTTCAAGCTCATCAATTCAAAGCTTCATCATTTTATGAGGAAATTTTTTTCATTTTAGACTTACTTTCATACCTGGCTGTCTATTACATGAGAAACATTAACCAGCATGGGTTTAAAAAGAGAAAGCCATGTCTGATCATTTTTTATGAGTAAGAGTAACAAATGAAACAACACAGTTCAGGATAATTGTATTTTATTTTACAAGGCATCTTATAATCAGACTCAAAAATAGTTTCTGAGCTTAATTAATGAATATTAGAATGAACACTAGATAATATTATAGAGTAAAATTATAGAGTAAAATTAAGATACTATAAACCAGGTATGAAAAAATTATGTTCTCTTTGGTGGCCTTACCAGGCTCAGAGATAAAGAAAGGCTGACAGTCTTTTGCAGAGGTAAAGGCTCCGTGCCAAAGCTGGAGATGGTTTAACAAGCAGAGAAAGCTAAACTTGGACTGGGTGAATAATGTGAGAGGCTGAAAAGCAGAGGCGAAGCAAACTGGTGACTGCTTGCAGTTTACAGGTAGTAATTTTCATCAGATCTCTTAAAATATTTATGTTTTTTAAAAAATCTTAGCAGTGCACCCATGTAGAAAAAAGATTAGATCTATCATGGTATGAGAAACAAACAGACAGACTCTATATTTGGACACTATCATAGATTTCCAACACTGCAAGCAGGTGTCACACAAGCATATCTACAAACAGAAATCGGTCCAACCCACCAAGCATGAACTTGGTTATGAAATTAATAGGAAATTTGAGATTGGTGGCCAAGTGGAAGGACTAATCCAGTAAAAAATTTATCCAGTGTTCATTATCTGTTCAGCAGCAATTCAGATGACAGACAGAAAGAGTAGCAACCTGAACTCCCTCCCTGCGCCATCATTATTAAAGGACAGAGCACTTCCTCTCTCTCTCTGTGAGAAACCTTTTCTTTATGAAGGAAAGACCTGAAAAAAGGCCTAGGGTGCTAAGTATACAGCATTTTCTGAATTTCTGAAAGAGAAATTCATAGCATTATTCCAAAAATCTCAGAAATTTCACTTGTAGTGTCAGGTTTCATGTTCCTCATCTCTCTGGAAATTCTCACCCTTTGCAATTCACTTCCATTTTTATGCTATCTGGGCAATTTCAATAGTTAAATGCCAATTAATTTCTTGAATGCTTAATGAAAAGTCATTTTTTTTAATGTAACAATTTAAAAATCCCCCAAAGTAAGTTATCTGACATTGATAGTCTTTAAAAATTAAACCAAAACTTTCTCATATGTGTTTAAGGGTTTCTGCCAAAACAAAAGATCATCATTCTATAAAACAATGTTTTGAATCTCTAGACAAAAATAAATAGGACTTATCCATTATAAAAGCGGTTGTATTTTGTCATGACTCAATTAAATGCATTTAGTTTTCTCTATGAAATAAATTAAGAGATTTATGGCATATTTTCACTGAAATGAATAATCATCTAGCTATAATCTAGTTTGTTCCATTTTTCTTTTCCAGATCCCAGACTTTGTGGGGGACAAGGAGTTTCCATATTCATGTGGTATTTTACAGGCACACATCAACCCACTCCGTCCATTCTCAGGGCTGCCAAGGAACTGCACAGCTATGGCAGGTTAGATCTAAATCCACACTCTGCCCATTGGCAGGATTTGTTATTTTGTGTACTGTACTGTGCTTATCACAGCTACCTGCATTGCACCAAAGGGTGAACGGAGTAAGCTCACGTCTGCTTGCTAAATATTTTAAACAGACCTCTAGCAAGAGCTCCTCTCTAACTCTGAAAAGTAGAGACAATAAAAAGGTTCTTAAAAATTACTTCTTGGGGTGTCTTTCTGTAGGAAGTTCTCATTTGCAAATTTTCCAAAAATTGCAGGAAAACCACATCTCAATTTCATTATTAGTTGGTCTCCAGTAACTTGAAGGACAGACAGAAATTGTGATGTCTTAAAGTGAAAGCAAGAGAGAAAGCATGATCTCTCAAGCCACGTGGCTGGCTTCCTCCCAGCATGTCAGGGGAAGACGCTGTTCCTCTGTTCACTTTACCTGCATCAGACCTTGGGCGCAGGGGAGAGAAAGTCTGGCTGCAACAAGATACAAACAGATTTTATACATAGAAAGAGTCTCTTTCCTATTTCTTGAGTTCACATCAATATTATTAAATCTTCTTTCATGGAAAAAATGACAACCAGGTTTGTAAATAATAATTTGTTATAAGCCACAGTGTTGCTAAGGCTTATAAGCTGCTTAATATTAATAGCTGAATTTTGATCTTTTCTACATCTAATAAAATCAATGGTATTAACAGAAATATTGGTATGAGATGATTTCACCTCATGCTGACAGCTTTTCAGAAACCAATTACAATAAAGTGCATATTAAGACGGAAAACTTTTTTTAGAAAATACTATATTTAGAACAAAGTGACATTGTAGACACATTTGATTTATTCTGCAAATCTGTTTAGTTTCACCACATAACAGCCATAATAAGTGCCAGTGACAAATGCTGCTTCTCTTCTTTAATTTAGTGCAGTGATTACATTTAGTTTTACCCCGAAGTTTGAATTTAAACTTCTGAACAAGCAAAGACTTAGAAGACTTTGACTCAGACGTAAATAAAGATTATGCTAAGAGCTCAGACAGCATCTCTTTGGTGGCACTGTGAATGACACAGGCCGGCTCTAAAATGAATCGAATAATGGTGAAATGGATGTGAAATACAGAACAAAAAGAAAGGGACGGGCCTGTAATTCATTTTATAAAACACAACTGTCTTGCTGATACAAAAGCACCACAGCTGCCAAGCTCCTTTTGAAGAACAAACGTTGAGCAACTCTCTAACCTCATAGCTGCTCCGTTTGTTTCATCTTCAGCTAGAACATCAGGTCCAAAGGCCTGGACAGCTTAGGGTTTTAGTCTTGAAAGAAGCCATGGCCCAGATGTATCGCTATATTTAGCTTCGCTTTGCACTGTGCTGTTGTTACAGAGTGGCCCTGACACCAGCCCTGTCAGCCACTCAAAGATCACCCAAGAAAAGCCTGTCTTGGTAGCGATCCTGTAAAGCAGCTCCTGCTCGCTCTCGCTCTTGGTCTCTCTCTGCATTGTTTGCACAGGGCAGAATGGCTCAGGCTCTTGACGCTTCAGTTCTAACCTCTTCAATGGCCATTAGCAAGATGTAATTCACCTTTCATCCAGGCTGTAGGCTAAGCCCAGTCCTCTGCATCTGGCACGCTTTCTAGGAGATGCCTTAAAAAAACCCAGCAGCAAATGGAGTAACAGGTTGTTATGTGCCCCCTTAGCACGAGGAAAGGATGGACCCCTCAGCAGATACTACTGGTAGTTATCTCAGGTGACTGAAGCCTCAGTAGGGCCTGCAGAGAGACATGCAGCAAGGACAGAGAAATGGAGACGAAGGGAAAGACCTGGATAACTGTGGTGGGTTGACCCTGGCTGGATACCAGGTACCCACTAAAGCCCCTCTATCACTCCCCTCCTCAGCTGGACAGGGAAGAAAAAATATAACAAAAGGCTCGTGGGTCGAGATAAGGACAGGGAGAGATCACTCACCAATTACCGTCATGGGCAAAACAGACTCAACTTGGGGAAAATTAATTTAACTTATTACCAATCAAATCAGAGTAGGAAAATGAGAAATAAAACCAAATCTTAAAACACCTTCCCCCAACCCCTCCCTTCTTCCCAGGCTCAACTTCACTCCCGATTTTCTCTACCTCCTCCACCCGAGCAGCGCAGGGGGACAGGGAATGGGGGTTGCAGTCAGTTCATCACACAATGTTTCTGCCACTCCTTCCTCCTCAGGAGGAGGACTCCTCACTCTTCTCCTGCTCCCAGCATAGGTTCCCTCCCATGGGAGACAGTCCTCCACAAACCTCTCCAACACGAGTCCTTCCCATGAGCTACAGTTCTTCATGAACTGCTCCAGCGTGGATCCCTTCCATGGGGTGCAGTCCTTCAGGAGCAGACTGCTCCAGGACTTGTGGGGTCACAAGTCCTGCCAGGAGCCTGCTCCAGTGTGGGCTCCTCTCTCCATGGGTCCATGGGTCCTGCCAGGAGCCTGCTCCAGCACAGGCTTCCCACAGGGTCACAGCCTCCTTCAGACATCCACCTGCTCTAGCATGGAGTCCTCCACGGGCTGCAGGTGGATATCCGCTCCACCATTAACCTCCAAAGGCTGCAGCGGGACAGCCTGCCTCACCATGGTCTTCACCACGGGCTGCAGGGGAATCTCTGCTCCGGCACCTGGAGCACCTCCTCCCCCTCCTTCTTCACTGACCTTGGTGTCTGCAGAGTCGTTCCTCTCACATAGTCTCACTCCTCTCTCCGGCTGCTGTTGCCCAGCAGTTTTTCCCCCTTCTTAAATATGTTATCACAGAGGCCCTACCACCATCGCTGACTGGCTCCGCCTTGGCCAGCAGCGGGTCCATCTTGGAGCCAGCTGGCATTGGCTCTGTCAGACATAGGGAAAGCTTCTAGCAGCTTCTCACAGAAGCCACTCCTGTGGCCCCTCTGCTACCAAAACCTTGCCATGCAAACCCAATACACCTGCAAAAGTATGGGTGGGTAAGCAGCCACAAGAGGGGCTGCAGCCCATCCAAGAAGAGAATACTAGAGCCAGAGGAATAAATTTATGCAGGAAAGGTTTGCAGATGTGATGCAAAACGGGTAATGATAAAAGAAGTGTCACCCTGGGATGTGGAGTGACATCTGCTTTTTCCTTACATTACACTGGCTACCCAAGCCAAGGCTGCCAGAGAGGCTGGAAGGGATTCTCCTTTATCACTTTTCCATATGGGGAAAGGTTGCTCAGATGCTCAAGAAAAGGCTGTCATAAAGGAAACTTAAGAAAGAGGGTAAAAACAGCGTTCAGAAAACAGCTTGTTTTGAGTAACCACTAGACTTGCATTCGTCAAGCAAAGAATGACGTATTTTCCTAAACAAGTCAGGAGGTCAAACAACTCAAATCAACAAAGAAATGGTAGATTCACTCTGTGATACAAAGGTAAGGCATAGGTAAATTATCATAGACAAACTGTAAGGTGGACGAAGACCCCTCTTTTCTACCAGTACATCAGGCTATCACTGATGATCAGACAGAAATATGGTGCATTTACGCTGCTAGCATCAGCCATACCTGACTTTGCCAGCCTAGAGAAAGGAAGGGAGGCAGGAGACAGGTGACCTGGGGACTCGCTAGAGTAGCTGCAGAGCACAGAGCAACTTGAACAGCCTGGACACCTCCACAATGAGGTATGGCAGATAAGAGGAGTGACTCAGAGTCCTTTTGAAGCCAGGAACTGTCTACACAAGTAATACCCAGTTATCCTTTGGAAGCTAAGCAAATGACAAAACGGGTGGGATAGGATTTCATGAGATTTGAGCCCAGTTGACTCACTGATTGATTATCCCAGATATAAGAGATGTGTCAACTGCAAGAACCTATTACAGACTGCACATTTCTGTTTTAACAGGAACTGAGGCAAGAGCTGCTATTTAGACAATGGCTCTAGTGCTAGGCAGCCTAGGAAAATCTGAAAGATGCGTGTGCAAGAGCACAGATTCAGTGGAAGGAATTGACGTCATTGCATGCTCTAGTGGCTCCAACTAACTTCTGGCTCCACAAACTATAAACTATTTATTTCTCTCTTTTACCTAAGAGGCCGCCACCTTAATACCCCTCTTTCCTCCCTAATGACTAGCATCACCTTAAGCTGTACTGCTGTCAGCTAACTTTTTTTCAGAGAAGGTCTATTAAAAATCTAATTAATCTCTCAGCAATTGTTCTCAACTTGTAGTAGGCTTTAAAGCTTGGGGCCTGAATTTTAGGTGCCTGAAAGCTTATCTGATTTTTTCAACTATTTTGGTACTACCTACAACGTAAGTCCTTTGAACACATACATAGTCATTTGAATTATACCGAGATCTTACACTTAATTTTAAATGTGTACTAGCAGCAAAAATGGGAAGCAAATTAAAGAATACTAGAACTGTATTTCTTTAATATTATTTGTTTTGTTCCAGATACATTTCAGTGTCCCTTACCACTTATAATCTTTGTTGTTTGCATAAATATTTCTTTTTTTCTCATCTACTGTTTGAAGAACGATTGAAACTTAATTATGTCAAATTATCAGAACTGTACATGCTATTTCCCTGTAGTTTATGTAAACTTAATGTAAAACTTTCTGAAAAGTACAGTTCTTGTGTTTCAGCAAAGAATTAAATGTCACTGCAGTAAGTAGCATGTGACAGAACCTGATTTATATTACCATAGCAGTTCCTATCTTACTATTTCAGCTGATTAGGAAATTTAATTCCCATTAGTACTTGATTTGTTATCATTTAAGTGACTCAATTTCAAATTTTAACAAGAGGACAAATTTTAACATCAAGGAAAGTTTCTTTTACTTTTGATAAACCTAAAGTCCTAGAAATGAAGGAGGTATGTGAAAGACTGTTTACTCATAAAATATTTCTCATAATCAAGAATGCAAATGATAAAGTAATAAGAGAACTGATAACATAACTGAGTAAACAAATAAATATTAAGCCGCATTTAACACATCCATATTTTTCTCCTGATGTGCAATATATACATATCAATGTGTTATCTATGCATAGAGGTTGTCATCTGGTACAATCTGTTCTATTCCAAAGGTAAAAATATGCAACCTTATAGGCCCAAAGGGATTAATCATTCTGGTAGAGATAATACAGCAATAGCCAAACAGAGGGTAGTTCCACAAGAAACAGTAAAAATCATCTCAAAATACATTTTTATTTAGCAGTTTAACAAGCAGCCCCCTTCAAGTGCCTAGCACACCAATGGGACTACCTTATGATGCATCTCTCTCCTCATATCCATTCCTCAAAAAATGACCTGACTGAAGAGATTAAAAAAGAAAAGGAAGCAAGCAAAAGACATCTTTTTTATTTATGATTATGGGGTATTTTACGTGTACTTTAATTAACAATAGGTGAGAAGGAAGCACGTGAAATGTGGTATTAAAAATCTTCATAACCTCAGCTGGATTTTAAAGTCATCCTAGCAAAAGCCAAGGATAGGAAATTGCATGCCTATTTAAAACATTAAAGCTTTGAAATTTCCAGCTGAAACAAACCCTTGGAGTTCAAATTCCCTTTAATGGCTGTAAAGGGATAAGCTTAGGTACTAATCAGCCCTTTCAACCTCCTGGTTGCCAGTCAGATTATGGAAGAAGGCCAAATCGCGCAAGCAATTTCACAGCACAAAAAGGAACAGGCACGCTGCACATGGGTCAGGCAATGCAAGAGCACCAGGGTGTCCGAGTGGCAGCAGTAGGCAGAAGGTCCATCGCAGAGATTAAAAACTGAGGTTCCCTGGATATTGGTAGACCATGCAGCTGTATCAAATGGTCTGTATTTGCTTTACAATAGTACCATGTTAAATAGTAAAATCTTTGCACTTGTAAGTGGAAAATAAAAGCTTGGTATTAAGGACACATCAAAATCTGTTGGGAAATTTGAAGTCCAACAGCGATCCATTTATTTAAAAAATCCACAGGGGTCCAGCAGTTACCTCTGCATATTCTGTGAAAGATAACTAGGCATGGCACACCAGAACTTTCTTAAAAAAACTAAGATTTTTACTGCTTTAAGGAATCCAGGGGATCCACAAATTGTGAAGGACAGAAAACCACTGATTTGGAGTGGATCCCAACTGAACACACATTGGGAACAAAAGAGAAGCAGCTCATTGCCCTACAGTAAAAAGTTGGATACTGAAACAAACTAAGAAGGGAAAATGAATTTTTAAAAAACAAATCCAGGCTTTAATGAGAGTTATGAGATCTCATTTTTATACATATTTCTATAACTATACTGTGTCACAGTGGTTTGAAACATATGCAAAGAGGTACCTTTACATTGTACAAAGGGGCACAGGTCCCTTTTATCAAAGTGACTTTGATGCAACTTTCAGGTGTGGCAAGTAGTTGAAGGAGCGACACTGAATCCACACTGAGTATATCAAATCTCTGTTTGCACTCACATCCGTCCTATTTCATTAGCAAGCCTGGGCCATGGCATTCCCTATCCTGACCTTTATGACTGTCCACTGCCTTGTGTTAAAGCAGGACTCTCACAGCTAGGAAAGACCAAGTATGACTGTGAGTAACCCAACTTCCTAATCTAGCCTTCCTCAAACTTTTAAACTAAGTGTCTGCATAATGACTCAGTAGAAAGGTTATAAAATTACCCCAATTCACAAAAATGACAATAAAAAATATCTTTAACCCTCTACTTTTATTTGGAGGGGGAAAAAAATAAAACCCCAATCCAAAAAAAACCCAAACCCACCAAACTAGTCTTATAAAATTTTACTTCATTACTATTAAGTGAACCTCTCAACTAGACAAGGAATAGAACTTCGTTACAAAGATACAACCGATCAATACCCAAATTTTCACAGCTAATCACTTTGTGTCCGCAGTAATGCAAGACTCTCCTTCCTTTAGAAAGCACGTGGAAGTGAGCTTGAAGAGCATCATTTTATTTTTCAAACGAAATTTTGGGACATACTGTCCAAGAAAGCTGACTCAGCAGGTCAGAGCCCTGGTTCATATACTCAATGTAGACACAGGATCATCTGATCATTGGATTATCCAAGCTAAGCGGGAGCTCAGGTCTCCAGTTCAATCTCTTGCTCACAGCAGGGCCAGCCACATGGTCAGACACAGCTGCTGTGTCCAGTCTGGTCTGGAAACACCCCCAGGACGGAGCCGGCACAGCCTCCCTGTGCCACTGCCCCATGGGGAGAAAGTTCCTCCCTATATCCAGTTTGAACCTCTCTTGTTGCAACTTGTGTCTGTTGTCTCACGTCCTAACACCATGTGGCGCTGTGAAGAGCCTGGCTCTTTCTTCTCGATCACCCCCCTGCAGGTACTGGGGGACTGTTCTTAGGTCCTCCCAGAGCTCTCTCTTCTCCAGGGCTGAACCAGCCCCACTTGCCTCAGTTTGTTAGCAGGGCAAGAGCTTCAGCCCCTGACCTCCCTGGGGGCCATACGCTGAACCTGCTCCAGTCTGTGAATGTCTTTCTTCACATTTTGTTGATGTGAAAACCCTTTTTTGAAATTACCTGGGATTTTATCTGGCTCTAAACTAACTTGAAATAATCAATAATAACTATGAATTTGAACTAAAAATTACAAATTCAGAAATACTGATAAATAGAGTTGTAAGCTAAGTGAGGATGCCTGTTAACCAGATCCGGGGAATGCCGTGACTGCATTCTTTAAATCACACAATCAAACAAAAATCCGTTTTGAATGACTTCATCACTTACAATATCTGCCATATACATTAATTATTTCAACTATTATGACAAGGTCAAAAGTAAGGTGAACACCCAGCAATACTGCACAAACATGAATGTCTGAGCTGCTTATCCTCTTTGCTATTACTTCTTCAGCCTGATCCTTTCAGTGGGTCATATATTGTAATTCTGTGCAAAATCAGCAACATTGAATATTGGCAGCATTACACAGAGCTCGTTAGCCACTCGCAAAAGCACAGAGCACACATCAAAGAGAGAAAGAAGAAACCTGGGTTTCTATATTTTGCTTTCAAGACACTGCTCTATGGCTTGGCCTAGATTTGGTCTACAAGCTTTTGCCTGGCCCAGTTGCACTCACTTTTAAATTTGTTCCATCCTCAACTACATCTACTGGCACACTGAGGTAAATCAGGTGTGAGGCTACAGAAGTTCATGGATTTTATCAACGTAAACCTCACGTAACATGAGGTTGGCACCAGGTCTCTTATGTCTAGAACAGCTTCCCAGTCATCATACACTGAACCAAACATGTTCTCAGGCCACAAAACACCTGTCTCATGCAGCATGCCCCACCATCGTCACGTGTGATGTCCCAGATTCCCAGCTGTCCTCCTCTCTGTAGCTGTACCAGCTTAGCTCAGGTCCTAGATGACAGACTAAAGAAACACAAGCTCTCAGGCACTGGATGTATTTGTTTGTGGAATGCCTACTGTAATGTCTGTATTCACTGTATTAAATTATCAATAAAGTGAGAGCTGTAACTTGTTTTCAGAAGTGTACACCAATGACTTCTTTACTTATGCGCAGAAATGTTCACTTCTTATGCACAGATACATCACGTCCTGTTCAAAAATATATTACAGAACTACAACAAAAAGCAAGAGGGAGCTAAAAAAAAGACTGGGGGAACAAAAATGGGAAGAAGCTTTATAAGATTTGAAGAAAAGGTGTTTAAAAGGTGATTGACTAATAAAGTTTTTTCATTTTCTTCCTAGAAGAAAAAAATTGAATATGCACACAGGAAAATAAAAGCTGGATATACTAGGCTTTACTTTTGCTTTTATTTGCTTGCATTCTCCAGTTTGTCTGAATTTTTCTAAGAAACAGCTAGAGTTTTTTTAGCCTAAATTGAGTAAGGTGATAACTGTCCTTTATGACTAAAGTGACAAGATCTGTTTCTAAGCTATTTTAGCACGTTAGTTTGCGTAAATCCATTTTCTAGTGAAAATCAGTACTACAAATGGAAGCAGGTATTGGCTATTTAGCTAAATATTCATAATTATTTTAGACACATTTGGCCATTTACATTATTAGTTTTCATATTCAGTAATTAGAAAAGATCCTGGGTTATCTATGTTTATAGGTGAAATAGGTAGACTATTTTAAATCTTTTATGCCATGCAATCTATCTGCTTTCAGTACAAACAGAAAGTAAAGCTTTTTATTGAAAATAATCACTTTATGAGCGCAATCTAATTTAAAATGTGTAAAAGAAGCATGTGGATCTTTATGCATTTATTCTAGTTTGCTTTTTTTTCAGTTTTTATCTTTTAGACATTACAAAGAATAAAAAGAAGGAGCTTCTTTTAGAAGTAAAAAAGTGAAAACTGTGAGATAATATTATAGCCCAGCAAACTACAACTGAAATCCAAAATGCACAGAACTGATGGGAATTCTGAAGTGAGCTCACACAATGCAGATCAGAGTACTGATCAGCTATCAACCACAAGTCATGAAACAATTATAAAGACCTCTAGATGTTTCCGAAAGACTGAATGTGTAAAAGCAGAGTAAAAGGTATGTTCTCTGTTGTCTACTGCAAAAGAAAGGCATGACTAAACACTCCAGGGCAGAGCGTGCCAGATAAATTCAGTTTCTAATAAAAAACAAACATGAAACAAGATAAAAAATGTTAGGAAGTATCTTCATTTACAAGCACCAGGATTGCTGATTCTTCAGTTCTTATGCACAAAATTTCAAATAAAACAGTGGCAGGCACTTGGTGTGGAGGTATATAGGCACAAACAATGCTGGAATGCTTTGGCTACCGTTTACACTCACATCATCTAGCTTAACTAGCAATCTGTTACTTGATTTAGTCAGAGGCAAAATCTCCAGCCTAGACACACACTTAATGTAGGCAGTGACCAGCTGTCATGAGACCAAACAAATGTCTTTATCTGCGCTACATGCTCAGTTAATCACATTAATTAGCAGGTTCTAACAACAGTAATTTCCCACTGTATACAAGTCCAATGATTGTAAGATCAAATAATATCAGGAACAAAATGAAGTAGGTATTACAAAATTTTCATATTAGATATGAAATAAAATCTGTTTGCTCCACAACTAAGATGTCTGAGCAAAGCTTTCCCTCTGACCTAGAAAATACTTCTTGTTCTATAAAACATACAAACTCAAAGGAGTAGGAGTTAGCATTCTCTGTTTACTGTCAGAGACCTAGGACCAATTTTTCACACACTCAAATAATGCAAGAGCTTAACTCTGAAAAGTACTTAGGTATCTACACTGTGTAGTTGTATTTGAAAATCTCAGTGCACAACACAGGTACAAAAAAAGATGTTAATTGCCCAGCTTAGCAGAACTTAAGGACCTAGGACCAAAAAGTAACTGTGAAAGCCACAAACTTAACCCTGCTACCTGTCCATTAACTCTGGCAGCATAGTTTTAAATCAGTGGCCAAGACACTTGCCTGGAAAGTGGGGTGTCCTGAGTACCAGGCCCCTCCACCAGCAGGATACTTTTTTCTGTGTCATTAGAAAAGTCCATGCCAGGGGTCTTTGGAAGAAGAACTGGAATCTGGGTTCCCCGACTGCCCCAGCCACAAGGTAAGAGTGTTTATATGGCCAACAGGAACAGCTGCTCCAGTACAGCTGTGGCCCTATGCTATCGTTACGCTCATCTGGTCTGTCATCGCCTTCTGAAATCTTCTTTGACGACTATGATCCAACAAACACTAAAAAAACATGGGTCAGCGTTAGGATGTCTTTTACACTGAAGACCTTTGTGCAAGTTAACTCACCCTGCCAAGAAGCAAGACAAATCAGCCCCTCCTAAGGTCTCTGTTGCTGTAAAGAGCAAGGTCACAGTATCTGAGCTGTCACGTTAAAGACAGTTCCAGCATCTCTACACTAACTTTCAGTGACTCAGGGGTGCAGGTGTACTCTCAGATAGTTACAATATAATTATTTCATCCACAGGGGCAGAAAAATCAGCGTATGAGGTTTAGGTTATTCTGCGTTGGCAAACCGATTAGGCCATCATTATGTCATAGCTATTATTAGGACATTAATAATGGAATGACAATTTTCTTGGGTCTCAGGAATCCCACAAAAATAAGTAAACTGGTCAGTGTGATGCTAATCCCAATATGTCAACAATAGTTTCAAATACTAGATACAAAAAAGGGATAGTCAAGCACTATTTCACAGAGAATGGAAAGCATAGTTCAAAAACACATCTGGTATCCCACATAGTCGAACTTTTTTGCCCATTAATGGATGTCACAGAAACACATTATTATTAAATTAACAGTAAAACTCAACCATGTCTTCAACCACAGACTAGAGTGATCCATGCCACATGGGGGAATCAGTAGAACCTGTAAGCACGCACACTGCTACTCAGCTTGTTGGCCGATAAACACAAGTTACAAAGTACACATAAAAGCTGCAGTTTCAATACACAAATTAGTATTTCACATGTACAAAACAACAGAAATGTCAATATGAAGGCTGAAGATCATTCCCATTATGTAAATCATCCTTCACAAACTATTTCTTCTGTACTTTTAATCAACCTCATCATCACTTGTGTTGCAATAACCACTCTCTTTGTGCTGTAACACCCCAAATTAAGGATACTGCAAACAGGAAGAAACCACAGGGAGCCAAGCCACTACTCATACTCACTATGAGTAGTGAGATGCTAAGAGAAAGACATGCTGAAATACTGTGGGTCACATTTATGGAATTGTATCTTACGCTTTGGTAGCAGAATTCACGTATACAGATACATGATTTGCTTAGTAAATCTCTTTTTTCTTTTACCATGAACAATCTGTGAACAGCATTGGGGGTTAAAACCAAACAATTCCTTGGTAGTACATAAAGTAAGGCCAGTTAAATAGAGCAAAAGAACTGCTGCCTCCTCGCTTCTACTTGCTTTCAGAATCCCCAGGTGTTGTTCACACAGGGGACTTCACATCTACCACAAAACTTTCTTTCGTGATCCTTAAAAGGTCTGCCTCCCTCAAGTCAGACAACTACACTCCATCCTGCTGCCCTACATTTCAAATATACACAGCTTTTCCATGGGACCAAGGCCTCTGAAATATGGCAGAGTTGCTGCTACTTCATTTTGCATCTATGAATCAGCATATGCTTGTCCTGCTATTTTGCAGAAAACCAGCTCCATCCAGTTGTTCCAGGTAGATTGAGTCCCTAATAGTTTGTGGAACAGTAGGCTGCCAGGCCTGTGAAAAATGAGAATATTCCTAATACATGAGGAATGATAAATGGTACTGCTAGCTGATACGTGATGCCCTAGTTGAAGACCTATTAATGGATGCATTGCCGATAGCGTGCTAGCTTGTCTGGTGTGTTGCACAATTTCAATGCCCTCCATTCATAAAGTCCATACATCTGTGTTTTAACATACTTGAGCTACTCTTGTAATTTAAAACATGATCTCAGTTGACCCGTAGGATCAGGACAGATGTCAACACTGACTGATACTAGGTAACATTTTAATTTTAGCAGGAGATGTCAACTTTTATTACCATGTATTATAGGTTGCAACTTATTCACAAATGACTTGCAGGTTGTTTTTTTTTTTTTTCCTCCTCAAGGTCCTCACTTACATTGCTATTGCTGCATCACCTTATGCTAGTAATATTTTACTTACTTTTCTTTAGCCTGGATATGGTCACTGCTAATTAGAAAGATAAGTATCAGTTTATTTTAATGAATATCCTCCTGACTTACACAAAGCCAGCATAATGTTCAGAATCAAGCATTTGTAAGTAAGGCACATTTAAACTAAAATGAATGCATGACCGAAGTTATTCAAGGCACCTTGTTAAAAACTGTTGGTTGATCTGTGATGCAAATATAGACAGCATAAACAACGAAGAGATTATTTCAATAAGGAGTTAAAAGTCAAGAAGACAGAAAATATAGAGCCAAGTTTTTCCAGTTAGTGTAAAATTTACATTTATGTCTTATGGCTTTAGGGTCTTCTCAGCTCATCACAGAGCATTTGTAGGTATCAGTCAGTCTGGTATGTCTAAATCTTTAGCCCAATTTCTGAATGCATTGCTGAGGAGAAAAAAAAGTAAAGGTCAGTAAACTCAGCAGACTACTGAATACCAACGGATACAGTATGGGTTACTTTCTTTTCTTTTAAGAAACTACTGCAAAATTACCAACTCTGTGTAAGAAAAGGAGGATGAAGAACTGGGGAGAGGAAGATAAATTAAAAATGTAGTTACAGGTTGAGAAGCAGGAAGCTGCCAGCAGTCCACCATAAAAGTTTTCAGTTCAGAGTGTAGGGGAAAGAGTGAAACACAATGTCACCAGTTAATTTTTTTTTCAGGAGAAGGCTAGCAATGTGCTACCAAATTACTTCAAATAGATTTATTTAGACAGCTAAAGCAACAAGCAAAAACAAAACAAAAATTATACCCGCATAATTGAAGGTATTGACTAAAATTCATAGGAAATATACAGAATACTTTTTAACACATGTTTATTTATGATTCCTCTTTTCTCACAGTTGTGTTTAAAGGTCACTGTTCAATGCTTGTTCCTCCCAGTGGAAAGACAGCAGCAATGCCAATGTAAGTATGGAGTAAGAGGCAATAGACATAAAAATGCAACAGACATTATGGAATAGTTGGGACTATCCAGATTAGTGCAGTTTACACCAACCAGAGCATGCCTGAAGTGTAACCAGTCTCTAGTTTTGCGAGATACTGTCCTAACAGGTCAATTCTGAAGACGGGTACTAAGTTAGCTCTTTCACTTCCTTGTGGAAGCCTGGAGGGCTTTGATTCTGTACAAAAGGCACTTCCTAGAAAACCATGGGTAAAGTAAATGGGTTAAGACAGCTGGATTGGTATGTATATACATGAGTTCGAGTTCATTATGGGACTAAAATGTGAATAAAGTAATTACTACTTGTTCAAGGCAATCAAAGTACTGCAGCAATGCCACAGTAAGCCAGATACATGAGAAAGTAAAAGGACAACTGTTATTTTTTCTAAAAATGTGCCCAAGAATTAGCAGAGCAAATATTAGAAGCAAAAAGTTCTGTACAACATGAACTGAGCTTGACATTTGAAATAGTGGCTGATAGAGCTGCAAACATTGAGGACCACCCAGAGTGAATAAAGAGGTAGAGGAGCATGCAGAGAGATGAAACAGATCATGCAACTATGTGCAAACAGCCTGGAATGTCAGAGACAGAATGTAATTTAACCAATGCAAATGCCAAAAAAATGAAGATAACAAATGAGAACACACTAGGAGGCAAGGAAAAATCAAATCAACAAAGAGACCTACACAAGCAATGAAAAAACATGACAGATGAGAATGAAACCAAAAGGGAAGGTAAAGGAAGCATCTGGTTATGAGAACTGTTTGATTTGTAGGAAATGTGTAGGGTCTGTGGGAGTTAACTAGTCAGATAACACTTGCAGCTGCTGGCAGATTTGGAAGCTGATCACATCCTCCAGGTTCAGCTGGAGCATAAGATTTTACAGCACAAGAACCTCCTTTTCCTTTCATATCACACTGTTGTTTTTCCTCTACAGAAAGGATCAACCATCACCTGCTCAGAGGCTGAAATGAACACTTCACAGGTGCTTCATTTAGGCTTCTCATTTACTCTTCAGTTTTCCTTACCCTAGAGCATCGCTAGGACACCAACAAGGAACAAGAAAACTTGCTACAGTCCTCACAGAAGTCATGGACCGCTCTGTGCTGATTCAGTATAGCCACCATGGGAGAGAGGAGTACACGGTACTCTGAGCAGCACCTAAGCCCCAGATGCTTAGGCCAGCTGGCACCCTTGGAAACGTGCCTGCATTGCCCTCGCACACACGTGCGGCTTCTCACGCTGCCTTGACATCCCAGGGTGTGGTTCTAAGACAGGCACATCCCAACCGAGAGCGTTCCAAATTCCAGCCAACTCTGATGCTTCTGCCTTTCAAATAGCTGTGAACTGGAGAAAAGGTTTAACACAAGCCTCCTGCAATTTTTCACAGCTGAGTTGCTGAGTGGGTGAAAGAATGGGTCAGAACAGAGGGCACTCGCAACATCTCTGCTGTAGCCCTTGAAAGCTAAATCCAGAAGAGAATGATCCAAAGATAAGATGCCTACTACATAATTAGAAATATAATTTCTGCACTATCAGAAAATAGGATAGATCATGTGGGTATTTCTGTTGTTGTTGTTCTCGTTGGCAAATTTCTATTGGTTGTAATGCTTTATTCAGGATCTTTGAAGGACTTCTGGACAGCTGCAGATTGCAACCATGAATGTCCCCAGCATTTCAGATTGGCTGAAAGCTGTGTTTAGATTTTTCACTTGGACAGTCCACCTCCATACAGCTCCGAGTCACATTTTCCAAGCCATGGAGAGATGCTTGTATAGTAGGCCTCTATTACTTGCTTACTGATAACACGTAGCAGCCTTTCTGTGCCACTTACACAGGAAGAGCCTTCCATATACCTAGGAACAGCCAGTGACAATACTGAACTTGATGGTTTCCCAAGGGCTGTTACTACATGCCTTTGCCATAACAGGAGTGCATCAGTCAGCTCATTGCTGCCGGACATGGTGAAAGCAGGGACACAGTATTAGGATCTTGGTGCTCAATATTTGCCTGCTTTATTTAAGCTGACTAAAATCTGCAAACAGAAACCCAGCTGTGCACTCTTTTCCTCACTTTTCAGTTTGTAATCCATATGTAGATCCACAAATCTAGCCTGAAAACTCCACATCTCAGAAGCAAAAAAATGACCCATTTTACGGGAAGCTTGTGTGTGCACTGTATGGGGCTAGGGCAGAATCTTAGCAGATTGTGAAACAAGAAAAACCCAGATGAGTCAGCCTGTTTTGGGACCAGTGGGACAGATTCCTAAATAATCCCTAAATTAGCCTGGAAGGAATTATCACTTCTCCAGCTCATAGGTCTTACCAAACAAGGCTCCCTTGCATGCAGTCCACATGCAGAACCTTTCTTGATGAAATATTCTCACTTATACTAAAATCATTACAGAAATGTCAGTAAAGAGTGCTAGTGTTAATGACATCATTATCCCCTCGTGCCATAAATATCATCCCATGTGATCCTGCTCACAGAGGATCAGCATATGTAAGGAGATTCTAATTTTCTTTCCATCTGAGGTATGATATACATCATGCAACTCCTAAAGCAGGAACATGGTGTCACCTAAACTGCTTTCAGAACTGCTGGGACATTCATGTCAGTCCAAAAGCCTCAAGTCCTGCAAGCTCTGAGAGGTGGCCAGAAGTTGAGATACCAATGTGCCATCTTTTTCTAGCTTGGAAACTCACAATCCGTGCATGAAGCAGGACCCTACTCCTCCCCTATTCTATTCTACTGTTGTTATACTCATGAATAAACATAGTGACATCTGTCCTTGGAGAGTGTCATACAGTCCTAATTGTATTACACCACCGTGTAGTACTTGTTCTGAAAAAGCATTACTGAAGAACATTGATGAAGTGCAGTACAGCCAAGAGAATATTTCTATGAAACCTTCAATTTTTCAGCAATTCCTGATTATCTTCTGATTTGAGCTGTGTGACCCAGCTGAGCATTAACATTGATTTTTGAATTTAATTACAGACACTCTGGCTTGGAGAGCTGTGACATGCTGAAATTCAATTGAATTGGGCTTGCCCTGGCCTCCTCCTAATACACACTGTGCTGATTAATCCAATCCTGTTCCGATTTTCTGCAGTGCAGGCTACATTTATCCATTCCCATTCCTTCACAATGAATGCTGTCCACCATTTGCATCCTGATTCAACACTGATTAACCATATACTCCACATCAGCTTCTTGTACTTCACTGAAACAGTTATCACAGAAACTTATTGCTTTAAAAAGAACAGGGGCAGTAAGAACAAGACAAAGGAAGGGTAGATAGGAACTCAACATGTGTTTTGGGGAGGGATTTGCAGATTTAGATTTGTATAGGCTGCAATAGGCATATATTATTCAGAACATCTTTATTCATCTACATCTTTTGTCCTATCCTTTCCTTTTGACAGCACATGTGGTTGTATTACAGCTCAGTTTTTAAAAACCTTTATTTCACCAATAATATAAGTAGATTACATACACCCAGTGCCAACTCCTGAGGATTGATGTTAGCCGTGGGATAATGACAAATACTTGTTTACTCTACTGGCTCATGGAAGGGGTAAGTAAGAGATGCTGTTTCAAGCTAAGAAGTCCTGATTCATGTTTCTTACCTATAAAATCATAAACAGACCCCAGCATACTGGAACCTACTCTTCGTCAATATCACAATACAGTTGTGTTCCAGGATGTCTGGAATACAGCTATAAAAATTATGTCATCAGGAGATTATCACCAGTAGTATTTAAAACACTTTAAAAAGTTTAATATCAATTTCCTCTTCATGAAACAACTAATGCATAAGAAAGCTTAGGGCAAAATTTTAAAGAGTGATTCAGAACCTCTCGCAGAAGCTACATGGAAATCTTCATTCAAAATGGAAGTTGAGTTCCCAAATTACGTAGAAGTTTTTGACAACACTTTTACCTTTAGAGTCTGAACCTGCAATTACAGAAAGGTTTAGCTTTAAGCATTTGAGCATTAGAGCTTCCCAGTTTCCATCTCTTAACTGGGGCACGGAAGGGGTAAGTAAGAGATGCTGCTTCAAGCTAAGAAGTCCTGATTCATGTTTCTTACCTATATTGCTCTGACCCTCCAACACCCTCTTCAAATTCCTATTTACTAACACCAAGTAATTAAGTTATAACTGTTTCTCTTCACAGCTATTCCTTCCTCATTCCTGTCCTATTCTCTACATAAATCAACCTTGAATTGGGTTTTAAGACTTCAGGCAAGTTTCAGCTGATGAATTCACACCTTGCCGTCTGTATATCTGTAGAGTTTTACTGTCTAACGGTCTCTGTTAATGGGAAAAAGAGGAAAACCATTTTGAACAAGAATACACAGGCCATATTGTTCGCTTCCCTAATGTGTTTGTAAGGTGATGCCTGTCATTATTTTGGGACAAAACCTTTGCATTTTTCACTCTTTATTTCAGCACTTCAGTCTGCTTGGGGTTTTGAATTGCACAAAAAAATCAGATTTAAAATATGTTAAGTAATGCCCAAATTCAATAATTCCTCCTTTAAATTACTGTAGGCTTTATATAGCAACAAAATATAGGATGTGTGTTTGTGTGTATAAAAAAAACACTGTCAATTTAGAAGGCGTTAGCAAAGTTACTATCAAAGATTTGTCAGTCTTTTGCTGAAAGGACCTTTCTAATTATAGTCTTTCAATTTTGCTTTTTAAAAACATGCTTCCTTGTAGTTCACAGCCCACCTGTGAACTTCTGAAGATCTCTCCTGTAGAAAATTACAGGGAAGGGGGAAAAAGAATAATATATCATAAATGTACATAGAAAACATTATTTATTATAAAATATTACTATGACATATGGGGAGCAGCAATAGTTTCTTCAAAAGCTCTCTGTCAGTTGAGTATTTAACCTGGGCACTTAGCATCAACATTATTAACATGCTTAGTAACAAGAATGCTGAAATATATGTAAATTCAAAATTGTGCATCTTTCTATTGTTATTCGAATGATGACACAAGGGCTACATTACTGAATATACCACACATTCAAATTTGGTTTGTTTACACAAACAGAAAATAAACATATTAACAGAACAAACAAATTATATAAGGCTTTGTTTATTTTTCCCTATACAGGCTGCCTTGCTGAAACATTGAAGCTGGCCCCTAGACACAGTCTTCTTCATAAGGATCACTTCACATTTTACATTTAATATTCAACTGCTCAGTAAACATTAATTGTGTTCTTTCTCCACACAAAAGTAAAAAGAAAGCCATGCTTTGTACCATGTCAACTAGAGCACTTTAACATTCAGAATAACTTCTACAAATATAACCTCTTGCCAATTAGGTGAAAATGTTTCTCTGAATATTTTTTAAATACTCTCTCTTCAATGCTACCCTTAAAGCCAAACTAAAATCTAGGGAGAAAACAAACAGTTTAGTCCCTTTAGCAATGGCAAAGATAGCACCAGATATTGTTTTAAAAATACAAGACTGGAAAAGATGTCTGGTTCATTATTTTACAATCAAAACCCATTATAATCTCTTTCAACAAATATACAGCTCCCATTTGAAAAGTGAAGTATTTGTTCCCACCCTCCCACTGGGATCGCTTTACCCCAATGTCTAGAAATACTCTTCTCACTTCCAGCTTCATTTTATTCCTGGATTATGCTCATTTTATGCTCATTTGGTTTTGTGCCACGTATTCTGAGATAGTTGAAGTCAACCATATTTTTGAGTTAAGCTGCATCTCTGCTGTTGAAACAACACATTGCTATTTCTTTCTCTAATGAAATAATTTGTTACAGTACCTTCAGAATTCCCAGTAGTATTAAGCAGGACAGATTCGTCACTTTTTACATTCTGAGAGCACTTGTTTGATCCACCAATACATTTAAATGTATGCTAAACTTTAAGAATATGAATATTGCAGCTGACCTTGACAGCATTACAAGCATGCTTCACATTTTTTAACCTAAAATGCTCTATGCACTGATGGGTTGAAGCAAGATGCTCCACAAATTGCAGACTGAGGCCAAGGGAGCAGGAGATCAGGATCTGAAGTAGCCAATACAAAGAACAGGCACAAGAGCAGATGCAGTGAGGACAAGCTTGTGCATCAAGAAAGAATAACCTAGGGTTAAACATTTTGGGGGGCTGCTGTTCACTTTTAACACAGTAATTCTTATTTCTTTCAGATCATACCTATTAAGACTACTCTAACAATCTATACCATATTCACACATGATGCATTTGATGAATTAGAAATTAAAAAAGAAAAAAGTACTCTACCTGATATCAATGATTGAGGGTTTCTTTTTGTAAAGTAGCTAAAATGTTTCAAACCAAGCTATTTTTAAGCTTAAGTCTATTACAAGGAATAAATGTAAAAATATTTGTGAAACATTGTCACATATTACAGATTGAAAAATGCCCTATTCTACAGCGCAGACTGTATTAAACTCTGTTTGTGCACTCATGCAATACAAAGCAAATATTNAAGTAAGTGCTGCTGGATCAGGGTGGTTCTTTCAAATGGACTGTAGGCTTTAAGATTTTCTACAGGCTCAGCACTGCTATTGTCTTTTGACTTATTAGCTGTTTCAGGAGGATCTGCAATTTACTTTTTTACTTATAGGTGACTTTAATCCATATAAAGACATTTGTGCAAATCCCTGTTATTGATCCTGCAACGTACAGTTGAAGAAGGGCTACATTTTTCATACTTTTTCCTCTTTGCTTGCTTCTGGGTTGTTTGAGGTTTTGATTATTCATTTTTTTCCCATGCTGCTCTGTGTTTTCCTCATTGNCAGATTGAAAAATGCCCTATTCTACAGCGCAGACTGTATTAAACTCTGTTTGTGCACTCATGCAATACAAAGCAAATATTCAAGTATTGTGTTGCCTCTTCCTTCTCCTGCTTTCCGAGATTCTAAACCTAGGCTTCCCTCTTTCTGAAATAATCATAGTAATGGGAGCAAGAGGTGGGCTGTAGCCTTCAGTGCCATCAACTGCTGCGAGGAAACATGGAAACTGAACTGAAGTTCTGACAAACAAATGCAGGATCAAACACTCAGTGTTGCAAGGTGGTGGATGTTTCCCAGTTGCAGAAACTGGGGTTAGGCCCTAACACCTTCCTGTTCCTGCAGGTTTTTTCTGAGCTGTAATCCTGCTGNTTTACTTATAGGTGACTTTAATCCATATAAAGACATTTGTGCAAATCCCTGTTATTGATCCTGCAACGTACAGTTGAAGAAGGGCTACATTTTTCATACTTTTTCCTCTTTGCTTGCTTCTGGGTTGTTTGAGGTTTTGATTATTCATTTTTTTCCCATGCTGCTCTGTGTTTTCCTCATTGTCACCTCAATTGATTTTCTTGAACTATTCAAAACTAACATGTTTGACAAC
>VYZW01036052.1:81750-97813 GCA_013401315.1 Balaeniceps rex
GTAACTGCTAACTTCCGTGCAGTCCCGTTTCCCAACTTTGATACTGGTTACAATATTCAGCTTCATGATTAACTTTAACATTAAAATTACTTCTATTCAATTTGCATAAAATATCATGTGTCTAACTGCTTATAGTTGGCACTGGATAAATACTAACAGAAAAAATACCATTTAGAATTGAGGTATTATTCACTGGTAAGGCCCTTATATGACCTCCATCTGAATGCACTAGCAAAATTACTATAATCTTTGGTGCAGGATCAGCCTGTAAGTTGCCAGGAATCGATACTGCAAGCTATTGAGCACTCTGGCTCTAAGTGCTCTGAAATAAATTTTTAGCCTGCGACACATCATCAGGAGAGGGAGTTCGTTACAACGCATCCTCAGACCCACACAGGAATCTTCCAACTCAGAGCAAGGCCAGTCAATGCCTTGATGAGGTCTTGACTCCACGCTTAAAATTTAAACATAGCTAATAAAAACAAAATTTAAATATTTTATACTGCTTGCTTTACTTGTTGCAATAACAATTGAGAGCAACTAGAAAAAGAACATGTTTTATCTTTTCTTAATTTTGCGGATTTTGTGTATTTGCCAATATTTTTTGCACATCAAGTTTCTCTATGTCTTATGTGGTCATTTAGACTGTTATTTGTAAGAGTTTTGTACATGGCAATATAGAAAACAGAAAATAAAAAGTGTTAATGTTTTCAGGAGCACTCAAAAGTCCAGCATTTGAAACTTACATTAGGTACTGATTTCTAATGCATTTTGTCTCCTTTAATACTCTTTAATACACAGATAATACATATTTAAGCTAGAAGCACTTTAGAATTATTCACACTGGTCCTAATACCCAGCCATAAAACTAGCAATGGAAAAAAAAATGTGTGTGTCTTTCAGGAAAAAACTTCAAGATAACTGCATGATGCCGCCAGCCAAAAGGCAAATACCAAATTGCAGTTTCTAGAGCCAAAAAGCCTAGGAAAGACTAAAAGCAAGGAAGAGGGAAAAGCCTTAGCACCTGTAATTCAGCTAGCAAAATATTCATATTCTAGATCAGTGATTTTCAAACTTCTGATGTTTGCAGACATCAGAAAAAATTCCCAGTGCAACCTCCTGTAGAACTAATATATATGATTTTTTTGTCCTCAGTCATCTTCCATAAGTGTCTTAGAAGTTGTTCACAGACCCACCCCGTTCCACTTCCACCCTCCATGGTGTCCAAAGATCACATGCTGAAAGCCACAATTAGAAATTCAGCAACCAAATTAACTGTCTTTTAAAAATAAAAATCATTACAGTTTTAGAAGACAGGTTTATGAGGAAAAAGTACAGGGAAAAATCCAAACCAAAACACAACACATAGATAAAATTTCTTTTATGTATGTCAGAAAGATTCCATAGACATGTCCGGATATTGTAGCAAACTATCTAACTTCTCAAGGCCAAATGATATTGTCCTCATGCCACAGTAAGTTCAGTTCTCCAAATATGTTAAGGGCCTTAATGGACTACTACTCAAAGTCAACGGCCAAGTCTCATGCTGACTGACTTCCAGATGGCAGGACTGGGTAGTAATCAAATCTCTCTCCATGCCTTTCATGTCTCCATCAAGTAACACCTTAAATCTTTATGGCAAACTGTTATTTTAACAGCCAGATAGAGTCTGGTCTTAAACAGGTACACTTGTGCTATGAAGCAGATCTTCCACACAGATGGGTCCAGGTCCTCCATGCTGACTCTGACCGAATCGTGCGCTCCCTACATTCCCTGCTAGGAAACCCTTGGTAGTTTCTGAGATAGCTGATTTCCTTCAGCCAGAAGGTATTTCATACACATGTAAAAGTGGGGAGTGCTCTGAGAAATTAAGTGAGATGTCTGCAATATAAAAATAAGTATACTTGATAAGAAGAAATGAAAAGAAGAAATTAGAAGAAATCAGAAGAAACAAAAGCTTAGTATGCAGCTTTTACTCATAGGAAGAAAGCATCCATACCTTAGCCTTGGATTAGCCTTAAAAACTAGAAAAAAGAAGAGATAAAGTCTGTCTCTAAAAAGATTCATTTTCCTGGTGTTCATGGAATTTTTGAAACATATAAATATACAGATACTTTTGCACAAATGTTCACATTGGTCACTTATTATTCAATTCATCTGTGTCAGTGATGAAGCCATCACAAGTGATTTACCATTTTCAGTAGTCCCAGAATTCAACATTCCACTCTGCAAATGCCGAATGGAAAAACTCTTACGCAACAAAGTAAAAAGTCCCTGAATGCTGTTTATCAAAGTAGTAACATCTGAAGATGAATTCAAATACAGAACATCAGCCGCCCTGTTGTCATAAAAATCCACAGCTGCATTACAGGCCACATACATTCTTTCAGGATATCTCTGAGATGGGGGAAAAGAACTGTAACCCAACAAAGGAAGAGGGGCTAAAAAAACTTCCTCCCGTAACAAAGATATTAATACAAACATGGCATCAACATAGAGCTGAAATTCGGCCATATTCTTGAACACAGGATAGAGATTTGCTGCCTATAGGTGCAGCCATTCTTGCCACAATCAGCACTTTGCTGGCTGGGGCTAGATTCTGCTGCTGTGACTCATCTGGGATATCACCACGCCGCAGGAGAAATCCCGCTGTGATCTACAGTCCGTTCAATGTAGGAGTATTACAGCAGCTCACAGAAAATCGTTCTGAGGCCCTTACAGATGACAAGTAGTACCTTACTTCTTCTATTACAAACAGTTCAAGTGGAACTGACTGGGGCTACTCATTTGAGTAAGATTCTATTTACTCTTGGTACGGATGCAACAGCTGGGCCTTTACATTTCTTAAGAAAAATGCATTTTCTAACATGTAGTATAATGCACATTATACTTGCAGATTATAAAATCCTTAAGGAGGCTTAAGAACAGGTCATAAAACTAGTGCATTTCCAATGTTTCCTTTGAATGCCTTTTGGTGCTTCTGTAGGAGAAGGTGTCTCCTTACTCCACTCCCAATCTTAAACCTTCCTATGTGCCACCTTCTCATTAGGACCTGCCAACATCTCCCTCCTTCCTCAGGCAGGATCTGACTCTCTCTCGCTTAGTCACTAAGGATCCCTCAAATCATATTGCCAGGCTTCCTTGCTCTCCCCTTGTGGGACAGCTGGGGCTCTACACATTTCCCCTTTTCCCCTAACTCTGTACTTGGGTCTGTGTGTGTCTAGTTCTCTCCATCCTATCTGCGCTACATGATTTCTTCATGCACTTTATTCAACCTTCCTCATTTTTTTCCTATTTAGGAGATGAACCATACAGAACGTCAATTTTACTGGAAGGATTGTAAGATCTGAGATAGAGATCTGTTATGCCAAAAATGCTAGGACCTGGCACCAACCAGCTCTTTGACCTACTGTAATGTTTTTCACACTCTGATCTGTGCATGATGGGCAAGTGGAGATCCAGGAAACAAATGAAAACATTTAAAAACCCCCAAATTTAACGGGGTACACCTGTCTCAAAGGGGGAAAAGGATCTTTGCAAAGGAGTCAGCAGGGGTCATTGAAAGAGCTTTAAACTCAATTTGAAGGGAGAAAGGGATAAAACCAGGCTCGTTAGAGATAAGTCTGGGGGCGGCATGCCAATGTTTGAGGGACAGTGTGCTAGCAAGGTCCTTCGGTCTGACATCTCAGTGGAGGTAGGGGATGGAGATCCATGTGGCAGCAAAGACGCAAGGGTTATGGATGTGTTAGAAACCACGGAAGTGCCTGACAATGGTCATGTAGAAATTAGGGTTTCTCCCCCGCAGAGGGGGGTGNTACACATTTCCCCTTTTCCCCTAACTCTGTACTTGGGTCTGTGTGTGTCTAGTTCTCTCCATCCTATCTGCGCTACATGATTTCTTCATGCACTTTATTCAACCTTCCTCATTTTTTTCCTATTTAGGAGATGAACCATACAGAACGTCAATTTTACTGGAAGGATTGTAAGATCTGAGATAGAGATCTGTTATGCCAAAAATGCTAGGACCTGGCACCAACCAGCTCTTTGACCTACTGTAATGTTTTTCACACTCTGATCTGTGCATGATGGGCAAGTGGAGATCCAGGAAACAAATGAAAACATTTAAAAACCCCCAAATTTAACGGGGTACACCTGTCTCAAAGGGGGAAAAGGATCTTTGCAAAGGAGTCAGCAGGGGTCATTGAAAGAGCTTTAAACTCAATTTGAAGGGAGAAAGGGATAAAACCAGGCTCGTTAGAGATAAGTCTGGGGGCGGCATGCCAATGTTTGAGGGACAGTGTGCTAGCAAGGTCCTTCGGTCTGACATCTCAGTGGAGGTAGGGGATGGAGATCCATGTGGCAGCAAAGACGCAAGGGTTATGGATGTGTTAGAAACCACGGAAGTGCCTGACAATGGTCATGTAGAAATTAGGGTTTCTCCCCCGAAGAAGGTGGTGGGATCAATAGCCCAACTGAAGTGCATCTACACCAATGCACACAGCACGGGCAACAAACAGGAGGACTGTAAGCCATTGTGCAGCAGGAAAACTATGATACAGTTGCCATCACAGAAACATGGTGGGATGACTCACACAACTGGAGTGCTGCAACGGATGGCTATAAACTCTTCAGAACGGATAGGCAAGGAAGGAGAGGTGGTGGGGTAGCCCTGTACATTAGGGAGTGTTTTAATTGTCTAGTCATTAATGATGTTGACAATAGGGTTGAGCGTTTATGGGTAACAATCAGGGGAAAGGCCAAGGCAGATATCATGGTGGAAGTCTGTTATAGATCACCCAACCAGGATGAAGAGGCAGGCCAAATATTCTATTAACAGCTGGGAGAAGTCTCACAATCGCTAGCCCTTGTTCTCATGGGGGACTTCAACTTACCAGATGTCTGCTGGAAATACAATACAGCAGAGAGGAAACAGTCTAGGAGGTCCCTGGAGTGTGTGGAAGATAACTTCCTGATACAGCTGGTGAGTAAGTTGACTAGGGAAAGCGCCCCAATGGACCTGTTGTTTGCGAACAGAGTAGGACTTGTGGGTGATGTGATGGTAGGAGGCCATATTGGACACGGCGATCATGAAAAGATAGAGTTTTCAATTCTTGGGGAAGTAAGGAGGAGGGTCAGCAGAACTATTACCTTGGATTTCTGAAAGGCAGACTTTGGCCTGTTTAGGAATCTGGTTGACACAGTCTCTTGGGAGGCAGTCCTGAAGGACAAAGGAGTCCAGGAAGGCTGGACATTCCTCAAGAAGGAAATCTTCCAAGGCGCAGGAGCAGGCTCTCCCCATGTGCCGAAAGATGAGCCAGCGGGAAAGGAGACTGGCCTGGCTGAAAAGAGAGCTTTGGCTGGAACTCAGGAAAAAAAGGAGAGTTTATGACCTTTGGAAGAAGGGGCAGGCAACTCAGGAGGACTACAAGGATGCCGTGAGGCTATGCAGGGAGAAAATTAGAAGGGACAAAGCCCAACTAGAACTTAATCTGGCTACTGCCGTAAAAGACAATAAAAAATGTTTCTATAAATACATTGGCAACAAAAGGGCTAAGGAGAATCTCCATCCTTTATTGGATGTGGGGGGAAACATAGTGACAAAGGATGAGGAAAAGGCTGAGGTACTTAATGCCTTTGCCTCAGTCGTCAATAGCAAGACCAGTTTTTCTTGGGGTACCCAGCCCCCTGAGCTGGAAGACAGGGATGGGGAGCAGAATGAGGCCCCCATAAGCCAAGGGGAAATGGTTAGCAACCTGCTACACCACTTAGACACCCACAAGTCTATGGGGGCAGATGGGATCCCCCCAAGGGTACTGAGGGAGCTGGCAGAAGTGCTCACCAAGCCACTTTCAACCCTATATCAGCAGTCCTGGCTAACCAGAGAGGTCCCAGTTGACTGGAGGTTAGCAAATGTGACACCCATCTACAAGAAGGGCCAGAAGGAGGATCCAGGGAACTACAGGCCTGTCAGCCTGACCTCAGTGCCAGGGAAGGTTATGGAGAGATCATCTTGAGTGCCATCACGTGGCACGTACAGAACAACCAGGTGATCAGGCCCAGTCAGCAGGGGTTTATGCTGTTTGACTAACCTGATCTCCTTCTATGACAAGGTGACCCACTTAGTGGACAAGGAAAAGGCTGTGGATGTTGTCTACCTAGATTTTAGTAAAGTTTTTGACACCATTTCCCACAGCATTCTCCTGGAGAAACTGGCTGCTCATGGCTTGGGCAGGTGTACTCTTCGCTGGATACAGAACTGGCTGGATGGCCAGGCCCAAAGAGTTGTGGTGAATGGAGTTGAATCCAGTTGGTGGCCGGTCACAAGTGGTGTTACCCAGCGCCCAGTATTGGGGCTAGGTCTGTTTCATATCTTTATCAATGACCTGGACGAGGGGATCGAGTGCACCCTCAGTAAGTTTGCAGACGACACCAGGTTGGGCAAGTGTGTTGATCTGCTTGAGGGTAGGAAGGCTCTACAGAGGGATCTGGGCAGGCTGGATCAATGGGCCGAGGCCAGTTGTATGAGGTTCAACCAGGCCAAGTGCCAGGTCCTGCACCTGGGTCACAACAACCCCATGCAACGCTACAGGCTTGGGGAAGAGTGGTGGAAAGCTGCCCAGTGGAAAAGGAAAGGGGGTGTTGGTCAACAGTTGGCTGAGTATGAGCCGGCAGTGTGCCCAGGAGGCCAAGAAGGCCAACATCATCCTGGCTTGCGTCAGAAACAGTGTGGCCAGCAGGACTAGGGAAGTGATTGTACCCCTGTACTCAGCACTGGTGAGGCCACACCGTGAATACTGTGTTCAGTTTTGGGCCCCTCACTACAAGAAAGACATGGAGGTGCTGGACCTTGTCCAAAGAAGGGCAACAAAGCTGGTGAAGGGTCTAGAGAACAATCTTATGCGGAGCAGCTGAGGGAACTGGGGTTGTTCAGTCTGGAGAAAAGGAGGCTCAGGGGAGACTTTATCACTCTCTACAACTACCTGAAAGGAGGTTGCAGTGAGGTGGGTGTCAGTCTCTTCTCCCAAGTAACAAGCGATAGGACAAAGGAAATGGCCTCAAGTTGTGCCAGGAGAGGTTTAAATTGGATTATTAGGAAAAATATCTTCATGGAAAGGGTTGTCAAGCATTGGAACAGGCTGCCCAGGGAAGTGGTTGAGTCCCCATCCCTGGAGGTATTTAAAAGACATGTAGATGTGGTGCTTAGGGACATGGTTTAGTGGTGGACTTGGCAGTGCCAGGTTAACAGTTGGACTCGATGATCTTAAAGGTCTTTTCCAACCAAAACAATTGTACGATTCCATGATTCTAAGATAAAACTCTAATGAAGATTAAGAAACACATAGATAGGGTATGTTCACAACACTACTAGAGCAGTGACTGGAGCTCTTATCAACAAAGCTGGGCCAGCTTCAGCTCAGTGGGGTTGGGTGTTGTTACTAGGGGAAGTGCCCTGCTGCATGAAGTCCAGTGGATTAAGTGCTTTTGCCCTGCTGCATCGAACCCCAGAACTTCTCAGCTCGTCTTGCAGTGCCCTTGCAGAACAGCGGAATCAGATGTGCCAGGGCCAAAGTTACTGCAAGCTGCAATGGAATATACAAACACTTCATTAATCTTCATTAATGATTCATACTAATATGCTAAAATATGAACTGTAGCAACTGAGAAGTTGTCATGTGTTCACACCTCCTGCTTGGCAATGAAGGAGGCCTTTGATAAGCACAGGGATAGACAGTTGCAGGAGTAACATCTTAAACCACCACAGCTAAACCTGCCGCTGAACTAGGGTCAGAGGCCAGAAGCATTTTCCAACTGGCCAGATGCCTGCACAGCCTTTGGGTATGCTGAGTACAGGTTACTGAGCTCAAGTTGTCACCCCTACCAACACCAAAGCCTGTTTATGTAAGGGCATGTGGAAGGTGAGAGTATCTGTTTCATTAACTTTATCCAATCAAGGACCTTCTCAATACAAAAGGGGATAATAAGCAAAGAGGGAACAATAAACAAAAGCACACAGACACAAACTGATAGACAAGAGATAAACAGACCCAATGCCAAAGACCTCCAGTTACTAATTGATGGGCCATTAAGAAACTAATGGGCATGCATGGGGTGTGTGTGTGTATTCACTCACAATCCTCAAGTTAAACTAGCCAGTGAGAAGCAGGCTCCAGGACCTGGCAGGGGTACCAGGCAGGCAGAGGGTTCAGCTGGTATTTGGGGGGACCCACGAGTGTGGGGTGCCTGTGGGACAAGTGTGTGAGTGCGTGTGTCTGTCTGCAGCAAGCACCAAGCTGGACCAGCCAGCGAGTGGAGGACCCATGGGGTGGGTAAGGGGGCCTGGGATCCGGGCAGGGGTGCTGGGCAGACAGAGGGGCCGTGCCGGTACTTGGGGGATCCACGAATGCTTTCACTAGTGAATGTCAATCCTTATCAGCCAAAGAGGAGGAAGGGGACTTGGCTGTTATGTCACTCTTGGAAGCATTACATGTGGGTGCTGTTGAAGGAAGCACCTTGCCTATGGCCCTGTGTGCAGCCAGCCATGCATGCGTCCTCTATGTGTGTGTGTCTCTGGGGTACACGCTTAGCCTTGCTACTGGTTGAGCCTGTAAATGGGAAAACAGCAGCCATGTCCATCTGTCTGGGATGGAGACCTCTGGGTTTCAGGACACCCCAGGCTGGCTCCAGCAGCTGCGCAGGAGGAATCGTCAGGCTCTGGAGCTGTTGGAAGCAGTGGCTTCTTATAACATCTCTTAACTGTTTGCTTAAAGATGTGTAGATGCCTTCAATCCTACAGTCCTATCAACATTTCTTAAGTAACAGCAAGGTCTTCTTTACAGGCCCCATACTACAACCTCCCATTAAAAAAAAAAATTAATCCACGCTGATAGGTCGTAGCTCACTGCTCCTGGAAGACTGTTGAGGATTTTGGAATAGAATACAAAAGCAAGCCGTCTTATCCACCCCCGCAGAAAGACGGCAGTAAGTCAAGGTATGCCATAAAGATGAAGATAAGTCCACACTTTGTTTAGCCATCTAGTTATAGGACTGTTAATATGCCTTAACTTTTAGTTGAGAAAAAAGTTAAGTGAGGACGAGGTATGGAAGCCAGCAAATTCTAGGGTTAACTTTCTTATCCAGACTTTCTGTCTAGCCTTCATCTATGACTGCATAATAGACCCCATGGTCTGCATAATTTTCAAGTCATTTGTCTTATCAATTAGATAGCTGAATGCTCACATATGTGCTTTGAAAGCGCATAACAACACAAAAGGTTAAATCTTAAGTTCAAGCAACAGGAAGTTGCCATCAGTTTAAATGGGATCAGAATGTTATATGTGATTCAGAATTTTTTTTTTCTTCTCAGTAATTTTTGATGTGCACCTTGCTGGCTTTTCAAAATAATTGCTACTATGGTTTATTATTTATATGCTCAGGAGTCTTTGGAGGCTGTCCATCTCAAATCTTAAGAGATCCGATCTTGTTTATGTATTCTTAAACATTCATGCTTCAGCATTAAATTAGCTTATTAAACAATATGATGATAATTACTGTGGAACTTAAAAACGCTGATCTTTTCATTCATTTAATGTACCCACAGGAATTATGGGAACTTAAATTATTATTTCTATAGTGACAAAAGTATGCTTTATGTTTACAGATTTAGCATAAACTTCTACAGAGAGCCTGATCTGTAAGCATCTGCTTACCTGCACTAACTTTCTTCTTCGTTTTAAGGTCACAAAACTATTACAGTAAATTCTTCAGTTATTGCCCCTTGTATGCAAAATAACATTATAATCTTACAAGTTGGACACGGAATTTGTTCAGAAAGAAAATGCCTTTAGTGCACCTAAATCCTGGAATTCCCTCCATTAAAATCAGTGTGATTTTTCATGGGACTAACAGCTGCTAGAACCGGCAAGAATTGTAGAGCTGAGGCCATAGTACTACAGCTTTTCATTTCGCTGTTTGGCAGGTGGGGAAAATTCTGTCATTCCACGGAAACTGGCAGATCTAATTATATGTGTAATTTCATATGGGTTTGCTTATCAATGAAACAGGAGCTGTATGATTTTTCTAAGCTTGTATTTTAGTTTATTTGCAGGATTGACACTTTGACCACTCAGAATGAATCAAATAGGAGACACGTGGCCAAGAAGTTGAAAAACTATTTTTAAAAGTAGTCCTGCTGTAAGTCCTCCAAACCCTTCCATTTTTAACTTATGAAAATAGTTCAGCTCTTAAGTTATTAGCAGCAGGTCATGCACAGTAACAACAGCACCTATGAGCTCCTTCACCAACAAGGACCTTTCAGCACCACATGCTATAAAAATAAAACACAGTACTCCATGTCTCAAAGATAAGTATTTGTTTCTTACACCTTAAATGCATTAATTTTCCTCACCTCTTTATAGCTCCCCTGAACTCCCCCTTGATTTTCACTTTCTACGACAGCACATCGACTATCCTGAGAAGTTCTTCCTCATATTAAAATTAGTTAAAAGGTGCATTCAGCAGCATATATTTTCATGCTTAGCAAGCTGACTGCAGTTAAGTATGGTATGACCACAGAGAAAAATATTTTCTTTTAATATCTTTTTAACTAGGCTTGTCATATGCTTCTGTACACTAAAAGCCTTATTTTGGCTTGCTCCCAGCCTTCTCTTGAAACAAAGCCTGCTCCCTCTTTGGTAGATTATTTGTCAGTATGTTAGCAAGCATACATGTTCAGATCCTGGAAACAGGGCTGGTTAGTTCCTTGCTTCTATAGAGGAACCAGGAAAACTCATGTGCTAGTTTTTATCAAAGTCACTCTAAAATGCTGACTATGAGAATGATATTCTGACGTTTCTAGGGAACCCCTCTCATTGCCTCATCTTCCTTCAGAAACACTTTCTGTTTCAGAATGACAATAAAGCCCTCATCCAAAGCAACCTTAAGACAAGGCAAACACTAAAGTCCACTATGTGCAGTATAAAGTAGACCACATGAAAAAGAAATACGACCAACTAAAAGGAGATTACATTAAAGGGAGAAGGACTTAATGAAAATACTAGCTCAGTTTGGATTCTTACTGTTCTCCTTAGCTCCCCTTGCTTCTCTTTGTCTTTTATTTCATGACTCACTCATTTTTCCCAAGACCTTAAGAGTTTCACACAGCACAACACTGGACAGATTGGTTGATAAAGATAATTCATAATCATTAGTACCTTTAAATCATAAAAAAGCTATACTGAATTAATGTATGTTGTAAGTGTGCAGTGGTATAGCTTTTACAGAAGCAGAAATAAATAAAATGTATTTTATGTTAATATTCAGTCAAAGTGGAGATCTCAATAAATAAAAAATAGTGACTAAATTATTACTTTCAGATAAAACCAGAAGCTTTACAGAGAAAGCTAATATATATTACAAAATATTTGGTTTTACAACATAAATAGCATTTTTACAACAATCATCGGATACTCTTTGTTGTCTGGCCTTTGAATAGAGACGCAGGATCTTTTGCGCAGACCATAAAGCCTTTTCCACTTTCATTATCAGCCAGAATGCAGCCACAGGGCATACTTACACCATGCAATGAAGTGCAGCAAACTGAACTCTGAGCTTCAGCTAACAAAATCCAAACAAAGCACTGCGTAGCAGTGCTAGCTTGGGCCTTGAAAGCAGAGAAGCGGATCCTACTGCCTTGGATACAACATCACTTTTGTATTTCTTTTTGCAGAGGTGCTACTTTCTCCAGATGGCATAATGCTGGTTAAGCAGGTAACAAAATTTCTGACATTGCAACATGTAGACACAACCAACTATGTTTTGAACAGCAGGCTATTAGCTAAAGGGCTCTCATGAAATCTAATAGCCTTGCCCTTCACGCACTGGTATCAAGGTTTGCCATTTGTCTGAGGAAGCTGCATCCTAAAGAAAGGGCAAGAGAAAATTAGTCCTTATGTCTGTCCTTGCATTTTTGAGAGCCAGTGCTTCTCCACATTCATCCAAAGGGAGTTATCTTTTACCATGGCTCTGTGTGATTGACAGAGACTAGTTCTTGTCACATGTGACTAAGTTGAATATGAAATGAACAGTTTTAGGGGAAGATTTTTATCTAAGGTCCACTGCAGGTCACTTACTGTTTTGTAACGATATGACATTGACTTAAGATTTTGGGCAAGTGTATTAAGTCAAAGTATCTCTGACTGCAAAGGCTAGAAATTGACTAAGAGATAAATGAAGGACATTTGATATAATTATCAAAATATTTCAATTATGTGCATTAAACATAAATTCTTAGATTTTCAGGAAAACTACATAAACGCAGACCTCAAATGTATATTTTTAAATTATTGTGAAAGATTTGGAAGTCTCTACATTAAGGCTGCTTGATGTCCTCTGTAAAACCTCCTGCCTTCTCTACTATCAGCATCTTAACTTAAAATGTAACTATTGTTAACAATCACTACAGTTAGATATACTCCAGATGAAGAGCTTTTGCAGTTAAAGTCAAACTGAGCACAATGACATCTCCCATAGTTCACTGAAAAAAATGCAGAGAGAGTATGACTCACCTTCCTTCCCCTGAGCATTATAATGAAGAAACGATTATGAAAATCTGTCATTCTTTGGCAATTCTTGTCTTCTGCTTGCTGATATTTTTCAAGATTATCCACCAAAGATTGCGCTTCCTCAGTATTTTTCTTGTACCTCACCCTGAACTAACTAGGTAGCTGTAGATCTAAATTATTTTCAAGTATTTTGCTTTAAAAGATAATCTGAGCCTGCAATTTATAATGCTTAAAACTGCACCAGTCTTTTAACTATGTGCTGGGTTTGAGAATGAAACATGATGGCTTGACAGTGTCTGGTCCAGCAGTTCCAGCCATTTCTGCCATGGACCACAAGAAATTATTAAATGACCATTCTCAACAGCCCTTCCTGTTGGATTTTCTGTGATTCATGATGATATTTTGTACCACTGCAAAGGAAATAGTTTTCTTTTCCAAAGTCCCTTTACAATGCTGTCAGGTTAACCAATTGCCTGGTTATTTTCTTTGTAAATTCTTGTTTGTAATTTTGCCAGAATTGAATAGCTTTAGGGCTTTTATGGAACAGGGCAGTCCTGCATCTGATGTTTTTTATGAAAATTTCACCAAAACCTGGTTGCTTGACTTCTAGATGAGATTGGGAAGAAATATATAGCAACAGTGATATTAATACTTTAACCGGTTATTTGAAAATCTGCAACCCCTTATATACATATAAATTCNTGGTATAATATAACTAGGACATCAGTGCTGTGATGACAAATTTTGTTCAGACTCTGCAATAACATGAAAGAACAGGATACACACACAAAAAAAGAATAATCATCTGGCCTGCCCAAAATTGTAAAATACCATTTAAAGAAAAAAAAATAGATCACAAAACGTTTTTTCGTACAATACAGATTTTGCAGACAGACACGTAAATTCTCCATTATTAACCAACCCACCCAAATAAGAATGGGGATAATTTTGAATGTTTCACATAATACTCTGTCAACCTTTCTCATACAAAAGATTTTTCTTCTAAAAAAAAGGTATGTCACAAAAAGAACTGTTCAATCACATTGAGTTATGAATCTGAGCATAACAAAGTTTGCTCATGTTAAATTGTGAAAATCAGACTTCGGGCCTGGCTGTAGGGTCTTTGCAAATACAAAGGCTTTGGTGAGAGTTTTGGGTAGCAAAGGGATTTTTAGAATGAGCAAATCATTTATGCTATTTAATTACGCATATTAAATTCTGGTCCCACTGAAATTAACAGGGAAACTCTCAATGATTCTTTGAGACCCCCATATCATGTGTTGTTTTGTGACATGAATGAATACGAAGTGAGAGATATTACCCACACCTTGGTCTAACCTTGCAAACACACAAGCAACACAGTAATCTTCCTTCTCAGCACTATCAGCAGGTATTAGCTGCAAACTTTTTCAACTGGTTAATTAACCCATAAACATGCCGAACCAATTTCTTCACAAATACTGTGACTTGTACTTTTTACATTCTTTGTTAAAATAGCCAAAATGTTATTTTGCTTATGAAAGTATGTATTTCTCCTTAAACAAAGTATTTATTTGAGATAGTATTTGTATGAGATACTAGAAGGATTAAGTATGTTTAAAAATAATACTTCATTCATAGTTATTCAGACCACATTGTCATCTAATTTGTTTCTGTTTGGGAAAAACTGGCATGTCTAACCTTCCTTCTCCCAAGTCTACCAATGGGAACAGTCCAATACCTCACCAAGAACAAAACACCAATGTCATAACGCCCTTCTTCCAAAAATATGATCCATCCTCATTGGTGCCTTGGGCAGAATCTTCGAATCCCACACCTGAGGCTTACCAGGAGACAAAGCTAACCATGACTCAGCCAACAGCAGCTGCCTGTAAGAATCAGAGGCAGTAGGAAAGGCAGTCTCTTATGGTGACATTTCTTCCTTTTGGGTGTCCTTCCAGGCACAGAGCTATCAAGGGTGCTAGCCAGCTCAGAAGGCAATTTCCCCAGGGAAGGAAAGAGCCTCCTTGCTGACTGCCCTGCATGTGCCATCCTCCCCTCCAGGGCAAACTTCCCATCTAGCCCTATAGCTAGCGGACCTCATCTCCACAATCAGTAAGGGTGTCTACAGACTCCTCCACATCTGGCATGGCTCCAACTATATATATCTGTCTAACTACGTGGCCCTGAAGTGTGCAGACTCATTCTTACACGCATACAAAGCAAAACCCCTTATTCTTAAATCACAGAACTATAGAATAATTTAGGCTAGAAGAGACTTCCACCACTAACTCCAAAGTTAGATCAGGTATGCAATTCACGTTTATTTTCCTATAAACTGCAAAGGAAGACAAAAGACAACTGTTATTTCAACTTCAAAACAGTTCAGAAAGTGCTGAAATGATCTAGTCATGTGTGCCATAAGACACATGATTCAAGTCTTTGTTCCAGCCATCAAGAATATTACCAAATTGCTTGTNCCACATTAGCTGAGGCATCACCACAGGGTACTGAATTTTGTTAGGCAGGCTTATCAATATCAACCCTACTTTGCCACATACAAATAATGCATTAAATGCACAACGTGTCTACAGAATTTTCCTACTTAGACGTGTTTGTTCCATTCACCACACTGAGCATGCGCAATCTAAACTTTATCCAAGGACCTGCATGCTGAAGAACCACATCCAATCTCTCCAACATCTATTTATCAATACAGCTGGAGAGAGTTGCCTAAAATAAACATCTAGGCCATTATGTTTGTCTAAATTACGAGCTTACATTATACATTTCAAACTAATAGCTTTGATGGAATTTAAATCCCTCTAGAGAAAAGCACTATTTAGCCACAAACATATGACTGTTCCACCAAAAAATACATATATTCATGGATATTTTAGGCCAGAAAAGATCGTTGACATCTGCATGCTGCATACATAACCAAGGAAATTCACCTCTGATTTCTGTATCAAGCCTGTAACTTCTCCTTGAGTTAGATATTTCAGAAACATAGTCTTGATTTTAAGAGAGACAACTCAGCTCTTGGAAGGTACTTTAAGAATTAATTCTTCTCACTGTTAGAAATGTTTCCAATTTCCACTGTTATTTTGTTTTCAGTTCCAGTATTTTAATTTCCAATACATTTTGGTGCATTAAGATGCCTTCTACCATTAATGACTCTGCCCAGGCACCAACATTCACAGAGCTCTTTTCACTCAGGGTACGTAATACTGATTTGATTTTGCATAGCACCTTTCATTGAAATATCTCAAAAAACCCTCATGAGTATTTATGAGTGTTAAGCCTCCTGTAGAAATATCCCCATTTTGCAGATCGGCAAACTGAAGGAAGAGATGCTAAAGACTATATTCTTCAAAGGAATGAAAATAACACAGGAACAATGCACCTATGCATTTCTGGGAAGGCGGGGTCAGGCAAGCTCTCCAAAGTCACAGACTACCTCCAGCAAAGCCAAGAACAAAACCCTCATCGTCAGATTCTTATGCCTGTGCTTCTACAGCAAG